>PVJC01003132.1:0-72972 GCA_004026665.1 Murina feae
CTGATTAGCTTCTTTATATTTGAGAAGAATTCAGTCTCTCTGAGCCTCTGTTTTCTTATCTATAAAATCGACATAATAGTCACTAACTCACAAGGTGTTTTAAATTAGCTGCACATAGTCAGGTCTCAGTAGTGTCTGGGTCTCAATGTAATCTAAGTCTCATTCTCTTTCCTCAGCAACATAGGGAAAATGTCCTCCAGCTCTGAAGTGAAAAAAAATTGAAATATGCTTGCCCTCAGAGAATTTATAGAGATTGGATATATGTATTTGAAACAACAGCTAACCATACATTTATTATTATATTATTATTATTATTATTATTATTATTATTATAACTATACTTTAGGGGCTAGAATATTATTTACTTTTGAGTTTGGACCAGAAATGCAGGCTCCCTGTTGCAAGCCAAATTTCATGCCACCTGTAAACACTCCAATTCCAGAACGTTGATCTCCAGGTTCCATGGGAGTGTTTCTTCTCACTAGTCCCTGTCCCAGTCCAAAGGGAATGCATTGCCTTGGCTTCAACCCTTGCCTCTCGAGCAGCCCCCAGTCCTCATCCTATGACCGTGATAGGATGTGAGAGTGCCCTTGAGTCTGACATCCACCACCTAGCAGTTCTGTTCGCGTTCCCTAAACTGCACGTATGTAGAAATTAGAAGACACTGCCTGGCTGGTGTGGCTCAGTGGTTGAGCATTGATCTATGAACCAGGAGGGTCACGGTTCAATTCCAGGTCAGGGCACATGCCTGGGTTGCGGGCTCGATCCCCAGTAGGGGGTGTGCAGGAGGCAGCTGATCCATGATCCTCTCATCATTGATGTTTTTCTCTCGCTCTCTCTTCCTCTCCCTTCTCTGAAAACAATAGAAATTATTTTTAAAAAATAACATCGACACAGATACAAATACTATGATCCTTAGACACTGGACTGATCTATTTCATGCCAAATCAAGAGCTGGGAGACAGAGACCTCTACTTTTTTTGGTGATTTGCAGTTTTCAAAGCATCTACCACATGCCTGGAGCTTTAGGTAACTTGCCCAAGGTCACGTAGTGGTAATTTTCAGAGCCAGGGCTGAATCCAGCAGGCTTTCTTCATCACCTTGTGCAACCTGTAATTACCTGATGCTATCTGAGACTATACAACCCACCATGCCTCCTAGCACGGAGAATGCTGCGTTCATGCAGGCTGCTTCATGTGAAGGAAATGGAATAACCTTGAGCCTTCTTTTTCTCTACGCATGCCTAGGAGAAGAACTGTAGTCATGAAGTGACAGTGGTCCTATTTTCTAGAACTTTCTATGATGCAAAATCACTTGGTGAGTATGTCTTTCTTCTAGTTCTTTTTTGTTAAGCTTCTCACACCCCAGCCCCATTCCTTCCTCTTTCCCTTTGCACTGCTCCATCCTTCTAACCTAGCCTGTTCTGTGGACAGTAGAGTAGCAAATGGCACAGTCCCTTAGTGGGCGCAAAAAGTCCGTGGGCTGTGATTCATCTTAAACCAATTTCATAGACACATCATTTATTTATTTATTTATTTATTTAAATTTATTTATTTATTTATTTATATTTTTAAAATATATTTTATTGATTTTTTACAGAGAGGGAGAAGGATGGAGAGTTAGAAACATCGATGAGAGAGAAACATTGATCAGCTGCCTCCTGCACACTCCCCACTGGGGATGTGCCCACAACCAAGGTACATGCCCTTGACCGGAATTGAACCTGGGACCCTTGAGTCCGCAGGCTGACGCTCTATCCACTGAGCCAAACCGGTCAGGGCTGTTTATTTATTTTTGTGATGCAAATGTTCAACCCAGAAGCGTGGGAGCAGAGAAACTGAGTCTCTCTTTTCAATCTGATCTTTGTTTTCTCTGTTTCAGATGAATTTCCCGAGGTAAACCGCGCCTCAATTCGGCAGGATCACAAGGGGCGGTTCTATGAAGACTTTTATAAGTATGTTTTGGGTCCTTCACTAGAACCCCCTCTCCTTGTTTTTTGATGGTTTCTTTCCTAACTTTTTTTTTTTAATTAGCCTTTGTATTTGGGAATAATTTTAGGTTTACAGAGAAGTTGCACAGATAACCTAGAACATTCCCATATACCCTTCCCAGTTTTCCCTGTTAACATGTCATAACCAAGGTACATTTGTCAAACTACCAAAATGTTACTATTCACTGAGGTTCCGACTTTTCTCCGATTTCCCCCGTGTTTCCATTTGTGCATTCTGTTGTTCCAGAGTTCAGTCTAGGATACTACATTGCCTTCCGACTTCCCAGACTTTTTGTGGGAAATATTTCAAACTTGCAGAAAAGAAGAATGCGTAATATAATGAACCGATTTACCTAACGCCTGCTTTTAACAGTTCTTATCATTGCTTCATCCGTTCTTTTTGTGGCTAAATTATGTTTGAGAGTGAATTATAGATATGATAACATTTTGCTCCTCTGTATATCTCAAGAATAAGGGCATTTCCATGTATAATCACAGTGTAATCACATATATGCCCACAATTTTTTTTACCATAATCACCTTTAACATAATTAATAATAATTCTATAATATTATTCAATATTCAGATTTCCTTAATTGTCTCCAAAACAACTCTTTTGTTTGGTCTGCTTAAGCAATTTCCCCTTTATTCCCTCGCCTCCCCCATCAAGTGCTGACTTAATGGAGAATCTGAGTCAATAGTCAGGTACATGCCCTTGACAGGGAATCAAACCCATAACCCTTAGGTGTGCAGGCTGGCACTGTAACCCCTGGGCAACAATATTTTCTTTGTTTCAATCTATGTGGCTATTGACACGATCACATTTCCTTGTTCATATTTGTTAAGTGTACTTTATCACTTACGATTGTGTGGTAAAGCCCCTAACTCTGGGAATCCCATCTCTCTTCCCCTTTCCTCGCAACCCTCTCAGGGCCCTGCTGTCCTGTGAGTGGTTGACTGATCCCTGTTTCCTGCTGATGCCCCTTTCAGAGTGGTGGTGCAGAATGAGAGGAGGGAAGAGTGGACGTCACTCCTGGTGACCATTAAAAAGCTCTTCATCCAGTACCCGGTGTTGGTGCGACTGGAACAGGCAGGTACTGCATCCTGGGATGCAGTGGGGAAGAGAGGGTAGGACGAGGCTGGCAGAAGAGGGTGATGCTTGTCCCCTCCAGTGCTGTGTGTAGTTTCTGCTTCCATCAGGTTTCTTTAAAAAAAAAATTTTTTTTTAAAATTGATTTCTGAGAGATAGGAAAAGGGAGAGAGAGCTAGAAACACTAACGATGAGAAAGAATCATGGATCGACTGCCTCTCCAAGCCCCACACTAGGGATGGAGCCTGCAACCCGGGCATGTGCCGTGGCCGGGAATCGGACTGTGACCTCCTGGTTCCTAGGTTGACGCTCAGCCACTGAGCCACCCTGGCTGGGCTCAGGTTTCTGCCTCTGGTTGGGTCCGATTGTTCATTGCATATGCAGGAGGTTCAATAATGTCCCCATTGCGGGGTCTGGGGGTATCCTGTGGAGCCAGGCACCTTCCACTTGCTTTACGAGACTTTCTCATGAGCTGCTTTCCTCCCCTTGTGTGTCTTGCTTCAGAGGGCTTCCCTCCAGGAGACAATTCTACCTCAGCACAAGGGAACTACCTGGAGGCCATCAACCTGTCCTTCAATGGTGAGTGAGGACAGCGGCCACGTGAGCAGGCGTCCTCCTGGCCGCGGGACTCTGAACTTCTCTGTACTGATGGGCCCTGGTCTGGCTGGTGATGTTCACACCCACCGACCCCCCAAGTTAATTGAAAGCGTTAACTTCTGGTAGCCAAAGGCAGCGCTTGGGTCTTCTGCTGGGAACTTCACTGGCTGTTCTCATCTGTTTCTCAGCGTAACCTCAGAGTAAAGCGCTGGGGATCCTCTTGGGCTCTTTGTTTTACTCAACTGTGTTCTCATTCTTTTTCACCCCAGCCCTCAGCTGCTCCCAGGCAATTTTTTCAGTCAACTTTTTATTTTTATTATTATTATTTTTTAAATATATTTTATTGATTTTTTACAGAGAGGAAGGGAGAGGGATAGAGAGTTAGAAACATCGATGAGAGAGAAACATCGATCAGCTGCCTCCTGCACACCCTCCACTTGGGGATGTGCCCGCAACCAACGTACATGCCCTTGACCGGAATCGAACCTGGAACCCTTCAAACCACAGGCCGACGCTCTATCCACTGAGCCAAACCGGTCAGGGTTCAGTCAACTTTTTTAAAAAATGACAAAAGTGACCTGAGGGCCTAGAATTCAAGTCACGGAGAGGGATGCTGAGGACATTCTCGCCCTTCCTGCCATGTCAGGCTCCTTCCGAGAGCAGCCGTGGTTAGGAGTGTGGCGGGATTTCGTCCTGATGTTTGTCCCCACTTTCCTGTGTTAGTCTGCAAATATCAGAAACCTACTAAATTCATTTAAACAGAAAGGAAAATTTACTCCCCAGGTACAGGAGCTTAGTGGGGCAGCCGAGAAAGGCCCGAACCCCAAGTTGAAGAACTCGGGGACCAGGATGGCTCTGAGAAGCGCAGCGGCAGCAATTCCTAGAGCTGTGTTCACCTCGCAGCAGCCCTGGCTCTGCTCTCTGTTCCGAATTCCACATTCCCAGCAGAGAGCATCTGATCGGACCAGCCCCGTTAGGCATCTGCCTGGCGCCGCCCCGCGCTGGAAGGAGGCCTGCATGGGCACCTCGCTGTGCATATCACCTCCCACGGCCTGCACGCGGGCACTGGGCATTCTAGAGCCTGGAGTCTTTTATTAGCGAATCTTTGTTATATTTGGATGCCACTGATTTTTCCATAGTGAGAATTACACAGGCCAGAAATAAAAATTAACTTTCCGAATTTGCTATGTCATCACCAGGTTCTGGCCCATCTCTTTTCAATATTGTCCAAAATTAGTAATTGATTCTTTTTTTTAAAAAAATATTTTTTTTTAATTGATTTCAGAGAGGAAGGGAGAGGGAGAGAGAGCTAGAAACATCAGTGATGAGAGAGAATCACTGACCGGCTGCCTCCTGCACGCTCCCTACTGGGGATCGAGCCTGCAAACCCCAGCCTACGCCCTTGACCGGAATCCAGTCCAGAACGCTTCAGTCCACAGGCCGATGCTCTATCCACTGAGCAAAACCAGCTAGAGCATGGGAAATGCCCTAGGACGGGGACAGGCTGGGGAGGTGAATGGAGGGAAAAGGAGGACCTTTTATTCTTATAAGTTTTAATACCGCCTCGTTGTGGAAACTAATGACACGAGATTTGAGCCTATAAGTCTGGCTGCTCAAGGCAAGTATCAATGGAGAGCGATGAACAAAGGTGACAGTGACGTAGTCTTGTGTGAGACGGTTCTTAATATAAATGGGGAAAGGCAGGCATGCGTGTAACTGACTAGAAACCAGGCCAGCATGTGGCAGTTGCTGTGGTAGCGACACAGGTAAAATGCTCCGAGAGGAGAGAGGCTTGCCCTTGGCTGGTTCCTGAAAAGCTGCAACATCTCCAGTGGAGGGTTTTGGGTTTTTTTGCTTCGTTTCCAGTGTTTGACAAGCACTATATCAACCGCAACTTTGACCGAACTGGGCAGATGTCGGTGGTGATCACGCCTGGGGTGGGTGTGTTCGAAGTGGACCGTCTGCTCATGATCCTGACCAAGCAGCGGATGATAGATAACGGTAACGCTCCCTAGTCCCTGCGGACTTACCCTTAGAACTCAGCTTCCGGCTCTGTGCTTCGGAGGTTGGGAGTGTGAGTGATATCAGGCGACAAAGAATTCCATGGTCAGTGGTTTGGGAGATGGTGGGTCATACACAGTCAAGCCCATTCCCTAATTTCAGATTTTTTTTTAAAACGGCACATCTTTTTTTTTTTTAATTTTTATTAATTTTAGAGGTCAGCTAGGGCCCTAATTTCAGATTTTAATATGTCAGTGTACCCTGCTTATCTCTAAAGGGCATTACGGGTACCCTGAGTTTCCCAAACATATTCGACACTGGGGAACCCTTTTGGGGGTGATGGTTTCCAGGAACCAATGTCCATCAGCCACACTGGGAAGTCCCATCAGATCGTCTAGTGCAGCCCTCCCTCCCTCCGTGGGCTGCCGTGCTTCCCCAACTCGCACCCGAGACCCCCATTTAATCTGTGCTTCCACAACAGGATGGGGCTGGGAAAAGAAATCCCAATTGCCAGTCAAGAAGCCCCATTAAGAGACGTGGATCGTTTGGTTTTTTTCGGAGATGACTGTTTCTCTGTCTGGCCTTGACCCTGGTCATGGAGGCCCGGCTGTCTGTGTGACCAATCGTGATCTACAAGGCAGGCAGAGGCCGACTGTGGAGCACCAAGTAGTGGCAGGCGTGACAGACAGGACAGAGAAAGGACGTCTATGTACTTCTTTGCTGCATAGGCAGCACCAGGGGGTTGTAAATTGTGGCCCAGAAAGTTGGCTCTGCCTCAGAGCCCCACCCAGTGAGATAACCTCAACGATAGATTGAAGCACCGATCTCCGCCTCTCCCCGCCTCACCCCTACCCGACCTCTTTTTGTTTTGGTTTCTAGGAATTGGTGTGGACTTGGTGTGCATGGGGGAGCAGCCGTTACATGCCGTCCCGTTGTTCAAGGTAATTGGGTTTGGGGTTGCTTACTGAAGGCTGGTTTCCAGGGCCGGGGCAGTCTTGAGAACAGTTTTCGTTAAAAACTAAAGTTAGGCTGGGGGTCAGGGGAGGACGGCGGTGGTGGGGAGGACGGGGGCAGGCTGGGAGGTGAATGGAGGGAAAAGGAGGACCTACGTAATACTTTCAGCAATAAAAATGAAAAGAAGGAAAAGAGGAACGAAGCGGAGGCGTCGCATGGCCTACTAGTTTTCGTAGCTGATCCGTGCCTGCCTTTCTCCCTTGCAGCTGCATAACCGCAGTGCCCCCTGCGACTCTCGCCTGGGCGACGACTATAATATTCCTCACTGGATAAACCACAGGTGGGCGTGACCTGGACTCGGGGGGTGTGACAGGCATGTCAGACAACTTCCTTGCCATTTTCTCTATAAAGTCTCTTGTCGAGATGTGGAAAGCAAAGCTCTAACATTCACTCAAAGCTTCTCTGGGGACATGCCCGACCGGCGTGGCTCAGTGGTTGAGCATCGACCTATGAACCAGGTGGTCACAGTTTGATTCCTGGTCAGGGCCCAGCATCACGCCGAGCATCTGGGTGAAGATTTACCATGGCGTAAATAGGTTTATCTCTGCCAAGAGGAGGAGATTCTAATCCAGTTAGGAATCAGAACTAGCACGAACGCAATTGGAAGCATGATTAATGCCTTATAATAAGTACAAAAGTTAGAATCGGGGAGACCAGGGAAGCCCGAGACAAAGGCATTCCCGAGGTGGCTGATCCAGGGCTGCGATTTCAGCTGTGTCTTGAGATTTAAAAAAGAAGGGGGTTTATGCCCCTGCTGGTTTGGCTTAATAGATAGAGCAACGGCCTGAGGACTCATGACTGGGTTGTGGGCTCCATCCTCAGTAGGGGGAGTGCAGGAGGCAACCGATCAATGATTGTCTCTCATCATTGATGTTTCTACTTCTCTCTCCCTCTCTCTTCCTCTCTGAGATCAATAAAATAGATGTTTTTTAAGAAAGGATGTTTAGGTTGATGACCCTGTTTGTTTCTTTCGCAGTTTCTACACCTCCAAAAGCCAGCTGTTTTGTAACAGTTTCACCCCCCGGATAAAACTGGCCGGAAAGAAGGTAGGTGTCCCCCGCCAGCCGAGCCTCGAGGGACCGTCACACACCCAGGCAGCTGTTTTGGTCCTGCGATGATAGTCCCTTCCCCCCGGGGACTAAATGAGTTTAAGAAATGGTTTTAGAACTTTTTACAATTTCCCACATTAAATAAATAACAAGGCAAACCCCCCTATGTAAGAAATACCTTTGGCAAAAATATGGCCAAAAAACTATTTTTCGTTTTTAATAATATAAAGAACTATTTTTATGATGATGTGACTGGTGTGTTCACCCACTGAGCCCTCTCAGGTACCGGCAGGGACATAGGACACGTGTTGCAGCAAAGGGGAAGTAGGTTAAAAAGAGTACATCCTAGCAGGTCAGTAAAGAAAGGCGCATTCGGACAGCAGTGGGGACTCATTTTTTTTGCTTACCAAACCAAATAGGTTTAAAACCTATTAATAATTATACCAAAAGTCTGAGAAATTGCTGCTTGAGTATCTAGTTTGTATGAAAAGCAGTTCAGCGTGTGTCTGGAGAGCAGTGCAAATGCTCATGCCGTTTGACCACATCGTTTTATTTCCGGCCTAAGGACATAATTGAGTGGAATCTCAATAGACCTTGGTGTAGTGTTTTGTTTTGTTTTTTAAATATGTTTTTATTGATTCAGAGAGGAAGGGAGGTAGAGAGAGAGCTAGAAACACCAGTGATGAGAGAGAATCATTGATTGGCTGCTTCTTACACGCCCCTACAATGAACCGTGGTTCATAGGTTGACACTCAACCAGTGAGCCACACCAGCTGGGCTAGTTTTACTCATAATAGTGACAAGTTGAAAATAATAAGGAAATAGCTAAATAAACCATGAAATAGCCACTCGATGGAATGTATTTGCAGCCAATAAAATGCCAATCTTAAGAGTCTGAAGAGCTGATCTTGGACTTGGCTCTGCCACCTGCTAATCGTGTGCCTTTGAACAAGTCCCTTATTCTTTCTAGAATTAAATAGCCTCCCCTGTGAAGTGGGGTCCGGGGGCCCCCTGGGTGGAGTTGAGAGAGCAAACAGGATGTGAGGAGGATGGAAAGGCCCTGGCAGGGCTTGAGGCCACAGGAGGCAGGTGCCTGGCGTGTGCTCCCACCTTCCCATCAGTGTCAGAGGGGTGAGACGGTCTCCCCGCTGAGTTGCGGCCATCTGCGCGCTGTGCCTTGTGGTCAGTCCTATTCCAGCAGGGAGGGGAGCAATTAACTCTTCTCTTTATTTCCTCAGCCTGCCTCCGAGAGAGCGAAAAATGGCCGTGACACCTGTGAGTATCTTCCTCCTTTCTTCTCTTTAGAAAGAGTCAGCCTGCCCATGGCAACAGAGGATGTGAGCTCACATAACAGTTCACAGCCAAGTTGGGAGACCTGGGTTCCTAAACCACCTTGTATATATTTGTCCTATCAACTACAAGATGGATGGTAATTGCAGGTCAGTTGTAGGGGTCAAGGAGAACATTTGAAAGTACGAAACGTACATAGGAAGATAATATAGTAAGAGTGGGATTACAGAAGAATGAGTACTGCCATCACCTCTCCTTTACTTCATGGCATACTCTTCCTGCATCCTTTGACATAAAAGGCATGTATCTCAACAACCTGATGAGTGATTATCATCCTTTGAAAAGAAAATATTTATGTTAAATTTTAGAGAAAGAGAGGAAGGGAGAGGGAGAGAGAGAACAGTGATGTGAGAGCAGAACATCCACCAGCTGCCTGCTGCCTACCGGAGATCGAGCCTGCAACCCGGGCCTGTGCCCTGACCAGGAATCGAACCAGCAACCTTTTGGTGCACAGCGGGATGCCCAACCAACGGACCCTCATGGGGCAGGGCATCTCTCTCTCTCTCTTTTTTTATTCAGGGGGAGATGATGATGATGATGATGATGATCACTATGTCTTAGAGATTTTGATGAAGACCCTCAGAAGGCATCTGGTTAAAATGAGTTTTGGTGACAATTCATATTGTTTGTGTGTTGCAGCTCTTGGGACTCCAAAAGAAGCTGAGAATGCCCTTCCCATCCAAGTAGACTATGATGCCTACGACGCTCAAGTGTTCAGGCTGCCAGGCCCATCCCGGGCTCAGCGCCTTGCCACCTGCAGGTTTTCTGCTCAATTCACTTGAGGGTGGATCTAAAAATTGCTTAGAAAACCGTGAGGTCCGGAGGGGACCTTTATGAGAGCAATCTTGAAAATGTTTTCTATTCAAATTAGTTAAATAGCCAGGGGCAGGGTGGGGTGGGGAGGGGGCCGGCTGGAGGGGATTGGTACATATGTAATACTTTCAGTAATAAAGAATTATTTTTTTTTTAATTACCCAAATAGAAGGCATGCCTTATACATCATCAGGTTCTCTGGGTCAGCCATTTTGTTAGCTCTGTTTGCTGTAATGTATTGTCCCAAATAAGGAGTGCATTTTTCTGCTTTTTACTAGACACTCGGACATCTCATTGGGGATTTTTTAATAAATATTTTTATTGATTTTCGAGAGGAAGGAAAAGGGAGAGAGAGAGAGAGAAACATCAATGATGAGAGAGAATCTTGGATTAGCTGCCTCCTGCACACCTCACACTGGGGTTGGAGCCCACAACCCAGGCCTGTTCCCTGACCGGGGATTGAACCATGACCTCCCGGTTCATAGGTCGACGCTCAACCACTGAGCCACGCCTGCCGGGCTCTTTGGGGACTTTTGTTATTAATTTTCCAAGTAGCTTGGGCTGCTGACAGGTTTGGGGGCAGCATCCCTTCCTTGGCGGTAACTTGTCCTCTCTCCCGGGTCAGGACTGTGCGCGAGCAGGAGAGTCACAGTCGAAAGAGTGCCAGCTCCTGCGACGTCTCCTCCAGCCCTTCCATGCCCAGCCGGGCGCTGCCCATAGAGGAAGTGAGGAGCCAGGCTTCCGATGACAGCTCCCTGGGCAGGAGCGCCAACATCCTCATGATCCCTCTCCCCCACCTGCACCAGTATGAAGTCAGCAGCTCCTTGGGCTACACCAGCACACGAGGTCAGAGCCAAAGCCTGGGCCTCGCTGGGCAGAGCTGGGCGAGGCTTCCTTCCTGCAGTGAGGGGTGGGGGGTGGGGGGTTGTGCAGGTGTAAGTCCACGTTTTAATGATTTCCATGCCAGTGCAGCGAGCACAAACCACCTGAGCTGTCTGTCTGTGTGCCTACGAGGAAAATCAAGCAGGTTTAGCGAACACATGGACTGTCTCTGCCAGGGTCTGGCCAGCTGGTCATCCAAATATATATATTTTATTGTTCCTCTCACATGCAGAACGTACCCTCCCCATATCCCCGGCAGGCGATTCAAGTCCTGCCCTTGGCGTACACCCAGCTGAAAGTCCAGGGCCTTTAAGTCTAGGCGATGTGGTCCTCTCCATCAGAGTTTGGATGTGGCTTCATTGGGCCAGTCATCTGGGGACCAAGACTAAGTATTTGAAAAGTAAACACACCCACAGTTTCATTTCTCCCTGGTCTGGTGATTTTACTCACTTCCCTCACTGCTTGGCATGCGTAATGTCCAAGGTTCTTGTCAGCCCTGGCAGATCGGACTGCCTGGTTCTGGTTCCTCTGTGGCTCTGTGCTCTGTGTCCGTGTCTCATCTCTACCATAACTGGCAGATGCCCTGGAGAACATGGTGGAGCCGCCGCAGCGAGACTCCAGCGCGCCAGGGCGGTTCCACGTGGGCAGCGCGGAGTCCATGCTGCACGTTCGACCTGGGGGCTGCACGCCCCAGCGGGCGCTGATCAACCCCTTTGCCCCCTCACGGATGCCCATGAAGCTCACGTCCAACAGGAGGCGCTGGATGCACACCTTCCCTGTGGGTGAGTTGGTGGCTCAGGAAAGAGCCGTGGGCTGGGCGCTCCCAGGCCTGGTCCTCAGCACCAGCCACAAGGCTGCGGTCAAGTGTCCAAGCTCCTCTGGTACATCGTGCCCTGCCTGTCAGATGGGGTAGCCACGCCCCCTTTGCCTACCCCAGGGGTTCTCGTGAGGACCCCGAGGGCACACCTGGGAATGGCCTTGTGTCTGAAGTGAGTGGTATTGAGCCGAGGGCTTCTGTTCTGTTTGAAAGAGACTGTGCTTTGCCACCTGCTTTTTTTCCTAAGACTCACGGCCCTCATTCTCGTTCATTCCGTCCCCTCCTACCTCTCTCTGGGTATTGATATTACTGTTTGTTTGTTTGTTTGAAGATTTTTTTTTTGATTGATTTTTAGAGAGAGAGGAAGGGATATAGAGAGAGGGAAAGAGAAACATCGATGTTCCTGCAGGCCCCCCACCAGGGATTGAGCCTGCAACCCAGGCATGTGTCCCGATTGGAACTCAAACCAGCAAACCCTCGGGGACCAGGACGATGCTCAGCCATCTGAGCCGCACTGGCAGGGCCATATTACTGTTTCGGTTGCTTCATCATGTTCCTTTGTATTTTTTCTTTGGGATCTCTGACAACTGCAAGAGGAAAATTTTCTTTTTTCCAAATTCAGTTCTCCCGAGTCTGTCCTGTGTGACGTTACTGGTCCCGAAGGTGACAGGAAGGGTTTGTGCACCTGCCGCTGAAGGGGCTCTTGCTGGGCTGGGAAGGGACAGATGCATGAAACGCCAGGCTTTTTCCTGGAAGCCGTCCCGCCGAATGCTGAAAATGTCTAGTTGTTGTTATTATTTATTATTATTCTGTAATGTTCTTGGGTTAGTGTTAAGTGAGTGAGCAGTGGGTCCGGCGCTTCCGGCTGTCATGGGGGGTCATTCTCAGTCCCCTTCTTGCCCCCCCCCCCATCGCTGTCATGATCCGTCACACGACTTGTTTCTTTCTGAGTCTCTTTTCCCCGTTGCTGTCCCCACTGACTCCCTTCCTGTTCCCTTGGGAGGAGAACTATTGGTGTTTCTCCCGCGACTCTTCGCTCTTTTTGCTTCTGTGCTTTTCCTTCAAACACCCGACGCGCAGCGCTTCCCTGAAACAGCATCTCCAGAGCTGCCCCGCCCGCCCCCCGGCCCTCATCGCTCAGGCCCTGCCTTGGGGGCTCCTCACCGTCACCATCCTCAGAGTCTCTCTTCTTTCCCAGCTCGTCTCCTGCACGTGTCTTGCCTCTTGCACGCCTGGGGTTTCACACGGATCCTTTCTTCCACCTACACATCCTCTCCATCAGCCCCGCTGGCTTCATGCTGTGAAACTTCTTTCTCGAGGAAACGGACTTGAATAATTCTGATGATCTCCTCGCCTTTTTTGAGCTTATGTATCTTCTGCTTCTTCGAGTCACAGTTGTTGCTATTGTATATATTAGTCAAGTCGTTGGTGTTTCTTTCTTTTTTTAAATATATTTTTATTGATTTCAGAGAGGAAGGAAGAGGGAGAGAGAGAGAGAAACATCAATGATGAGAGAGCATTGTGGATTGGCTGCCTCCTGTGTGTGCTCCACACTGGGGATCGAGCCCACTACCCGGGCATGTGCCCCGACTGGGAATCGAACCATGACCTCCTGGTTCATGGGTTAATGCTCAAGCACTGAGCCACGCCTGCCAGGGGAGCCGTTGGTGTCCCGGTTGTGCGCGCCTTTCATTTGGTTTGTGCTAACCTTCCTGGGAAGGGCCTTTGCCTCCTGTACTTCTGTATTTCTCTGTGGTGTCTCAGTTGGACATGCGTGAGAAAGAGGCTCTTGAATATTCTTAGGCTGGGCAGGATGACAAACACGAGGCCACACAGGAGGATGAGTTCCGCTCTGAAGAGCAGATGTCCTGTATGGGAGCCCGAGGGCCACGGGGATACCATGCCTCTGGGTGTGTGGTCTGTGGTGTGCTCCTTCAATGGCTGCAACACCCGCATCCCAGCAGCCAGGAGGGAGGAAGATCGACGCCAAGTGCACAGCCCGAGCTGTCGGGTGGGGAGGATTCTCAGTGGGTCTTTGTCTGGGTAGGACCATCCGGAGAGGCCATCCAGATCCATCACCAGACCCGACAGAATATGGCGGAGCTGCAGGGCAGCGGGCGGAGGGACCCCACCCACTCCTCTGCAGAGCTGCTGGAGTTAGCCTATCATGAAGCTGCTGGAAGGTGAGAATGGGTGCAGGGCTCCGGACGGTACCCTGAGACCATCCTTCGGCACCTGAGACAATGCGCAGAATAGACCGCTGACACAGGGTCACATTGATGAGACTGGAAGAGACAGTGTGAGATCGGGGTCAGTGTCACTCCCTTCAATGGGCCAAGTTCAAAGCAAACAGCCTGACATTTTCGCCAGAAATGTTGCCCAGGCCCTGCTTTAGTGGAGGTGTGATTCAGAGCACAGTTTGTACACCTCAGACATGAATGTCTTCTAGTCCTTGGTCAGGGGTGACAGGGGGTGCCGAGACCGGTGATTCTTGCTGTGTGTGTTGGGCAGGCAGTCTCTGACTTTTGTCATTTTGGTCACTGAGAAATCTCGCTGCTGCATTTAGAATAATTCAATGCTAAAAATGGTGGAAATCAAGGTCTGTGTTTTTAAAAACAAGCCTTTTTGAACGAGAATTCTGAATGTGTTTTAGGCATCCAAAGAGACTCAGTCTAGGAAGAAAGCCATTTAAGCCTTGACAAACATGAGCCCGGGGTACGACTAGAACATGAGAGGGAGGGAGAGAGGGGGGTGGGGGAGTGATGCTTTAGGCAACACTTTGCAAAGAGCAGTGTTTGACCCCATTCACTCACCTCAGCATCCCCTGGGATGGATGAGGGATACAGATCGGACGTGACCATCTCTACCAGATCAACTTGCTGCCTCTATTCAAGCACCTCACTTCCTCCTGTTGGTGTTAGCAGGAGAGGCTTAGAGCAGAAAGGGCAAGCGGTCTAGCCTGGCAACTGCAGATAAGGTGCCAGGCCAGGGGGGCTGGTCATAGGAGGCCGCAGCTGGCACACGGACCACGTGCTGCGGCCTGGCGGCCTGTGACACTGGCCCCAGCAGTTGCCAGCTGTGTGGCTGACTACCCCGGGACGCAGGGTGAGCAGGATGAAGGAGGCGATGATCTGCACTAAGCCAGGTGGCCGGGCTCTTCCCTGCAGGCACAGCTCCTCCCGCCAGCCTGGCGACGGCATGTCCTTCTTGAACTTCGGCGGGACAGAAGAGCTTGCTGCCGGCCTGCTTAGCAACAGCGGCGCAGGTAACCGATCCAGGAGGCGACAGCGCCGGGACACTCAGGGCAGGCTCGCCGGGGACCAGAAAGGAAGGGCTGCGTCTATTTTGGGATCATGTCAGCCACAATTTGGGGTGACCTATTTAGAAACAGTGCTTTATAATGCATGAAATTATAAATGGGCCGCACGGTACATTTTTAGCCGGGAACATGCTGGTCAAGCCACATTTATCATCAGTCCGTGAGTCGTGACCGAGGACGACTTACGAGCTTGGCGTTGGGGGCAGCACCAGAGCAGGAGAGATCTCTGCTCCCGAAAGAGCTTTCCATTGTGTGTGCGTTGGAGGTGGGGGGGCGAACCCCCTCCATAAGAACAACTAGGAGAGACCCAGAGGGGAACAGTGTGATATATTTTGTCCTCTTATTTCTCTGCATTTCTCGTTTGGCCGGTGTGGCTCGGTGGTTGAGCGTCGACCCATGAACCAGGAGGTCGCGGTTCAATTCCGGGACAGGGCACAGGCCCAGGTTGTGGGCTTGCCTCTGTCTGAAACACGCCTTTTCTCTTTCTTCAACCCCTGGTTCTGCGTGGGAAATGTCAGCTTAGTCTCTATGAATCAGCTCCAACAACGCCCCTCTTTCGCAGCCCCCTGGTGCTCCTGTCTCTTCCCCATGCCTTCCCAGGAGCTCTTAGGCATGTTTCCACAGCGATTCACACGCATGACCCCGTGTCCCGCTTGGCACATTCCGATCCCATCGCCTCCGTGTTTGTCGCTACACTCGCTTGAAAGAGCTTATCTCTGTTCACCCCCACACCCCACATGTATTGACAAGTGAATGTACACTGCCAAGGCCAAGCGGCCATGTGTGAGAAGCATCTGGATGACCCACAAAGTTATTCTACTTGGTCTTTGAGTGTTCATTTACATAAATACGTTCTAGAATGTTTAGCGTCTTACCATAGAGAAGGCGTGGGCACCTCGGGTACTGCTTTCTGGGTAACCTATGGGTAATGTAGTGAAGTAGGCTCATCCTTACTCTTGCCCTGTCCCTTTATGACCGGAAGCATGTGTTTACAAAGGGGTCAGGGGTCATCAGAGGTGATCCGTAGCATTGGCCTCACACGGGACTAGAACTCCCACCTTTGATTTTGTGCTTTCTGGTCAGTCGTATTAGCCACGGAAAGAAACGCAATAAAATTATTCTGTGTTGTCATGTGCAATAACCAGTTCATGTCAGATTTAACTTCAGGATAGATCTAGAATCTTACCATCTCTCATCACCTCCACTACTCGCTCGGTCCAACGTACCACCCATCATCTTGCGCCTGAATTAGCTCAGAAGCCTGCCAACTGCCCTTCCGTATAGAAACATCAATGATGAGAGTGAATCATTGATCGGCTCCCTCCTTCCTGTTCAACCCACAACCCTGACCAGGAATCAAAACGTGACGTAGGTTGATGCTCAGCCTATGAGCCACGCCGCTGGGCTAGAGCTTTCTTTTTTGTTGTTTATGGCTGTATCTCTGGAGTTTAAAACGGTTCCTGGCACACAGCAGGTGGCTGAGTGAATGCTGAAAGTCTTCTGAGGTTAGCTTTCTCTCTACTGACAGTTTTTCTTCTCTCTCTTAAAACCCTTAGCATTCACTCTGGAACAGTTCACCGGATTCCTCTCCTCAAAGCCTCGGACAGTCTTTTTCTGCCTCGCTTGGTTTGGAATCGACTCCTTTCAGCCATCCTCAATCCCCATAGCTTGCTCTCTTCATACCCCCTGAACTCTTACTTGTTCCAGAAATGTTTCTTGAATGTAGGCACTATGCTGAGGCCTGAGAAGCCAAGTGATTTGGACACCGATTCTTCTCACCTCAGGGAGATCTGGCTTGGGATTCTGTTTGAAGCAGCTCCATGGGGGGAGGGGTAACAATCATGAAAGAAAAGCCTTGTCCTAGCCAGTTTGCCTCAGTGGATAGAGTGTCGGCCCGTGGCCTGAAGGGTCCCGGGTTCAATTCGGGTCAAGGGCACATATCTCGGTTGCAGGCTTGATCGCTGGTCAGGGCGCATGCGGAAGACGCCCAGTCAATGTGTCTCTCGCATCAATGTTTCTCTCTGTGTGTCTCTCCCCCTCCCTTCCACTTTCTAAAAAGGAAAAAGAAAAAATAAAGCCTTCTTGTGGGAAGATGGACTGTGAGTGGTTCCAGTGGTACCCTGTGGTTTGAACACGTGACCTACAACCACAACTAAGTTTTCTGCCCGACTCCTCATGGCCTTCGGAGTTCGGCCTTCAGCCTGGGCTGAGCCTCATATGTGTAATGGGCATAAAGGCCTTCACCTCCTCCCTGCCTGCCCACCTGCGTCGCCAAGTTGCAGCCGTCAAAAGTAGATCGGCTTCCTTGAGGGCAAAATGTCACATTGGGTTCTTGTTTGGGGACAAAATAGGGTCTAAACAAACAGCTAGTTCACAATTCATTCATTAAATCACAGACGACCTCATCCGGGACCTCACCCTCACCCCCTGGGCTTGACAGTCTGCACCACCTGCAGGCACTCAGGCATGACTCAGATCTTTTCCTGCGCTTGGAGCGCACGCCTAGCGAGTCATGGCTCCCAGGAGGTGTCTCTGTGGGTCTCCCTCCCGGCCCCGTCGGGTTTCATTCTGAGCTTTGTTGGCTGGAGCCTGGTACCTGGGCCATTCCTTTGTTTTCACACGCGGCCCAGCAGGGGCCATGTTGGTGGGACTGGGCAAATAGTTTTCATCCCTCTGCTGCTTCTTCTTTTTTTAATGTATTCACCCTAGCTGGTTTGGTTTGGTGGATAGAGCACTGGCCTGCAAACTGAAAGGTCCCAGGTTCGATTCCCGTCAAGAGCACATGCCCCAGTTGTGGGCTCAGTCCCCAGTGGGAGACTTGCAGGAGGCAGCCGATCAATGATTCTCATCATGGATGTTTCTGTCTCTCTGTTCCTCTTCCTTCCTCTTTGAAAGCAATAAAAATATATTTAAAAATATATATATATTTTTGATTTCATGTTTTGAAAGGAACAGTTGAATATTTATATGTGTGTTTTAAAATGAGTTCTATTACATTTCTGTTAATAAGTTGCATTTCAAAGAATCTTTCTGTTTTTCTTTCACGCTAGGTGAAATTATGTGTGTTTTCTCTTCAGGTAGTGAGCTTTATGTCGTACTTCAAACATCCATGATTTGGGGAAGGACGAAATTTAAATAGTCATTTTATACTTGCTAAAGATTGCTTTACTTTGTTTAAAATGACTTTGGAATATGTCCCTTTTCTTACTGTAAGTGGTAAGCTGCTTTTTGCAAGGTCTCAGTGGGCAAAGAACAATAGTATTGATAACCTCAGAGTTATGTTCTGGCTGGTTCCCAATTTTTAGGGTGATCCTTTTTCTGTGACTGATTCCTTTGTGCTGTTGGAAATCCTCAGCACTTGGTTTGCATCTGTATTTTTAGCTCTAGTTTGGGGCTTTTTAAACCATGACTGGTCAGAACTTTTCTTGAAGAGTGAGCCTCATTAAAACCAACTCTTTTCCTCTTTCCGTAGGGATGAACCCCAGGACCCAGAATAAGGATTCGCTAGAGGACAGTTTCTCTACCTCTCCAGACCCAAGTAAGAGGGGCGGCTGGCTGGGGAAGTTGGAGAGGAGGTGGGGATGTTGAGAATCCACAGTTTTTTTATTGATTGATTGATTTATTTATTTATTGATTTTATTGATTGATTTTAGAGAGAGGAAGAGAGGGAGGGAGAGAGAAAAAGAGAAGAGAGAGAGAAACATTGATCTGTTGTCCCACCCGTCCCACAACCTTGGCCGATGGGGACAAATGCTCCAACCGAGCTTACCTGGCCAGGGCTATGTTTTGAATTCTTGAAATGTTAGTGAGTTAACAAGACCTGTGCATAGTCAAACTCACAGAATCACAGAGTGGAATGGTAGTTGCCAGGCGCTTAGGGAGGAGGTGGAAATGGGGTGTTGCTAGTTCGTGGACATGAAGTTTCAGTAACGCAAACTGAGTAAGTTCTAGAGCTCCGAGGTACAACATCGTGCCCAGGTTAATAATACTGTGTGGTGCCCTTGAAACTGCGTCAGAGGGTGGATCTCGTGTTAAGTGTTCTTACCATAATAAAGTAAAATTGAAACAAACAAACTAAAAATCAGCACAAGGCCTGTGTGGGTCATGGAGATGGGCCGATTGTAGGTCAGATCCAATTTCCCAAGGCAGCAGTGCTGTGCGGGGCACATTTCCTGCTATGACTGAGCGCACAGCCCTGCTCCTGTCCTGCTGCCTCGGGTTCAGTGGGACCCATTGCACTGGTCAGGGTGCAGCTGCCCGGGGTTCAGTGGGACCCATTGCACTGGTCAGGGTGTGTGTACATGCTGGAAAGACGCCTCAGCAGAGAGGGTTCTGGTCCTGTCACCGCTGGGAGGTCAGGCTTGGCCCGCGGTGTAGAGGGGTTGGTGAACACACACAGCTGCCCCGAGGAGGCAGGGTGAGGGCTGCTGAGGTGGCAGAGGTCAGCCACACCGAAGGGCACAGTGCCGTGCAAAGAAGGAGCCTGAGGGTCTCGCCTGGGGCTGAGAGGCTGAGGCGTGGGGTGTTTCTGTTTCATGTCGCTCCTTTGTACAGAGACTTGGCAAATAGTCTTCACTTTAATAACGTAAGGAAATAGCCACCCTGTTACCTTAACTCACTGATGCTCCACTGGGAGTCGGGGGGGATGATGTCCCCGGGGACACGTGGCCGTGTCTGCTGACATGTTTGGTTTTCACAACCAAGAGGTGTCCAGTGAGTAATGTCCATGATGCTGCTCCACATCCCACAATGCACAGGGCAGCCCCCGCCCCCACCCCCACAGCACAGAATTATCCAATGTGAACACCTCAGTAGTGCTGAGGTGGAGAAACCCCGCTTTAACCAAAGAGCAGTCAGTGTGGGGCAGACCCACTCTACCTTCCCATCGAAGCTTTCCTTTCTAGGTTGTTCACCTCATCTCTTACACCCCTGGCCTTATGACTTTCCCAAGCACCCTTGATTTCTCTTCCTCCCCTTTTGGATCTGTGGCTTATTTTGGCAATTCCGAAAGAATTCCTAAATTCTGCTACCGTGTGCTGCTCGCTCCAAATCCCGCTGAGCTCTCCTCCTCGCGCCGCCAGCCCCTCTGCCGTCTCGGGAGAGGCTTGGGCTCCAGTCCGCTCCTGCTCTAGGGACGTGATCTGCTTCAGTGTGTGCCTCTGCCTGCCCCGCGGTAACCTCCTTGCCCTCGCAGCTTATAGCTCACAATCAGCAGGAAGCGAAAGAATAAGCTCTGAATCCCATTGGCATGATGGGATTGAGGAAGCAGCACGCGCACTGCCTTGTCTAACAAACTGTTTCTCTCTTTCTCTTTCTCCCTCCCCATCCCCATGCCTGGAAATTTTGTCACCTTGCACCATGAACTCCCCCCTCCCCTACCCTCTCCCCTGGCTCCCCTCTCTGCCCGCCACTGTCCATGCTTGCCGTGGCGACCACACGTGCCTCCCCCGTTGACACGAGGCAGTTCTGACACTGTCTGCCCCCCCTGTAGTGCCAGGCTTCTGTTGCACAGTTGGAGTGGACTGGAAGTCTCTCACGACTCCGGCGTGCCTCCCCCTCACCACCGACTACTTCCCCGACCGCCAGGGCCTGCAGAACGACTACACGGAGGGCTGTTACGACCTCCTCCCCGAAGCCGACATGGACAGGTGGGTGTTGGAGGGAGGGTGTTGGCGGGCGGTCCGGCGATGGCCAGGTGTGCTTCAGAACACCGAGTTTTCAAACCCGTGTCATCTTACACTAGGAAATGTTATGATGCAAGAACTGTTCATTATTTTTAAATATATTTTTATTGATTTCAGAGAGGAAGGGAGAGGGGGAGAGAGAGATAGAACATCAGTGATGAGAGAGAATCATGGATCGGCTGCCTCATGCACTCCCCCTGCTGGGGATCAAGCCCACAACCTGGGCAAGTGCCCGGACCAGGAATTGAACCCTGACCTCCTGGTTCATAGGTCGATGCTCAACCACTGAGCTGCACCAGCTGGGCTTTCTGTTTTTCTTTGGAGTTCTGTTGATCTGCCTCCTTTAACCATTTCCCCTCATTGACCCCTTCTCATGTTTTCTGTGACAGTTGTTCTAATCTTTTTCTAAGGTTACTCATTTGGGCATCGAACTACCTGCCTTCTTTTTCTACCTTGTGAACCGACCATTTCTCCCAGAATGGATTTATAGACTCTTAGTTTTATGAACCACCATGGAATGGTTACCAGGGCTTTCTTGTGGAGTTGAAGCAAAGGAGAGGATGGGAGTGTGGACTCTTGAGTGTCACTCTGCCCTGGGCTAAGCTTATGCATGTGAGCAATCGTTTGCTTTTTCAGGAGGGACGAGGAGGGTGTGCAGATGACAGCCCAGCAGGTGTTTGAAGAGTTCATCTGCCAGCGTCTCATGCAGGGCTATCAGATCATAGTGCAGCCCAAGGCGCAGAAACCCAGCCCCGCCGTCCCACCCCCGCTGAGCAGCAGCCCCCTGTACAGCCGAGGTGAGTTGTCCTCGGACTTATATTTTTTCCTTTTAAAATATATATGTATATATGTAACTTTTTAAAATACATTTTTATTGGAAGATCCGGGACCTTTCAATCCATAGACTGATGCTCTATTCACTGAGCCAAACCGGCTAGGGCTATATTTTTGCCAATGCTCTATTCACTGAGCCAAACTGGTTAGGGCAATATATATATATTTTCTTTTCTACTAAATTTGTGCAAGTTGACTCAAGATGGTAGGGAATAGAGAAATTGAGAAGTAATTATTTTTCTGTTCTCTTTTTCAAATATATATTGATTTCAGAGAGGAAGAGAGAGAGAGAAACATCAGTGTTGAGAGAGAATTATTAATGGGCTGCCTCCTGCACACCCCACACTGGGGATTGAGCCCACAACCCGGGCATGTGCCCTGACCGGGAATTGAACAGTAACCTCCGGGTTCATAGGTCAACTTTCAACCACTGAGCCACACCAGCGGGGCTAGGAGTAATTGTTTTTCAACACAAAATCTTTTCCCCTAAATTTTACTTTTCAGGAGGAATGGAGTCTCCACTAGGCACAGATTTATCCTAAAACTCTCACCTATAGCTGTCCCTTTAAGGAAGAGAATGGCCAAGTTCAGGAATGGCACAGCCTGGCTCGGGCGACACCTCAGCTGAGCCATGACCGAGATGTCAGAGTTCGCAGGGACTATTCTAAACCCAGAAACTTGCGTTTGCTTCTGACACGGTGCCTGGCACACGGCAGGTTCTCAGATGTCACCTAAACCTGAAGCTTATACTTTTTTTTTTCTTTCTATTCTGGATTCATCTCTCGTTTATCACTGACGCTTACTGACTTGGAGCAAGCATGGGTGGGTCACCTGTGAGTGACAGGGGCTAATCGGTGGCCGACTGGGTGACGCCGGCTGAGCTGGAGCCAGGCGCTGGGGAGCCCTTCTAACGTGACGCAGGCAGAGAGGATTAAGCGCGGGTGCCTGGAATCAGAGCAGCGGTCACTTCCTGGAACAATCGATGAGCAGCCATTAATCTTCTGCTTCCTCCGTAAAGCTAATGAGACCCCTATTCCCCGAACCACCAGCTCAAAATCTCCACTCGTCTTTGGCTCCATTAAGCCGCCCCGGGCCCGAGGATCAGAGAAGCGTGGTTTTGTTATCGGGAGCTCGGAGGTCACCCGGCTCAGGCCCCACTGGCCCACTGTTGATGACGAAGCCTCGGACTCCCTCTGGATATTCCTTGAAAGCCCCCTGTGATGCCTTCTTTTCCTATTTTGGACTCTACTGAATAGGAACCTTTCTGAGTACCGGGCCTATTTTAGCTTCATTTTCTAAAAAATACAGATTTTTATTGATTTCGGAGAGGAGGGGATAGAAACACCAATGATGAGAGAGAATCATGGATCAGCTGCCTCCTGCAGGCCCCACATTGGGGATTGAGCCCCCAACCCAGGCATGTGCCCTCACCGGGAATCGAGCCACGACCTCCTGGTTCCTAGGTTGATGCTCAATCACTGAGCCACGCCAGCTGTTCGGCTTTGAGTGTGTCATCCAGGTGCTGTCAGCAGCCCCAGGCTCTGATCTGTAGCTGTTTGGTTCATAACAGAAAAATCTGCTAACTTCAGGACTTCAACATTTTTTTTTAACCAAAGGATAATGCTTTTCCATGAAACTACCCTCCAAAGAAAGTGTCTCTCTTGTTTCTCCTTTTCTGAATCTATACGGAAGAGAGGCAATTGCCTGTCAATAGAACGACCTGCAACCACACGTAGAAAATGATCTTTTTTCCTCTCTAGGCCTGGTGTCCCGAAACCGCCCTGAGGAGGAGGACCAGTACTGGCTGAGCATGGGCCGCACGTTCCACAAAGTGACCCTGAAGGACAAGATGATAACAGTGACACGCTACCTGCCCAAGTGAGTCCTGGGGCAGGTCAGGTTGTCAGCTCCTGTCCTGCGTTGTGTCCACACGCTGTCCACATACTCAGTGACATGTGTCACGCGCAGTTCACATGGAGGCGTTGGAGTGAGTGTTGTGTCCTCTTCTGGAGTTCCTGTTTTGTATCCTAGGCTTATGTCAGGGTTATAGCTCCCAGACTTCCAAAAGGATTTGATTCCATTTCTAATGTTTCGCCTGATTCTTAACAAGCCAAGTGAAAATGAAGAATGTGAGGCGAGAAGAAGGAGAAGGTTGAGATCTGAGAACTCTCCTTGGCCAGCTCCCGGGAGGAATTGGTTGAATGCCGAGGACGGTGCTAAGTGTTTTGGAAAAGGTAGGGCGGAACCGGGGAAGGTTCTCTGTTGGACTCCCGGCCGTGCCCTGTTTTGTTTCAGGTACCCTTACGAATCGGCCCAGATCCACTACACCTACAGCCTGTGCCCTTCCCACTCAGACTCGGAGTTCGTGTCCTGCTGGGTGGAATTCTCCCACGAACGTCTGGAAGAGTACAAGTGGAACTACTTGGATCAGTACATCTGCTCCGCCGGCTCGGAGGACTTCAGGTCAGAGGGCGCTTCGGCTTGCCATTGGGCCACCATGGGTGTAGCTGTATTTTTTGTTTGTTTTTCTCTAAACAATGTTCATTTATTATTATTATTATTATTTGTTGTTGTTGTTGTTAAATATATTTTATTGATTTTTTTACAGAGAGGAAGGGAGGGGGATAGAGAGTTAGAAATATCCATGAGAGAGAAACATTGATCAGCTGCCTCCTGCATGCCCCCTACTGGGGATGTGCCCCCAACCAAGGTACATGCCCTTGACCACAACCGAACCTGGGAACCTCGAGTTTGAAGGCCAACGCTCTATCCACTGAGCCAAACCAGTCAGGGCTCATTTATTATTTTATTATTATTATTCTTTTAATCTTTATTATTGAAAGTGTTACATATGTCCCCATTTTCCCCCATTGACCCTTCCAGCCTCCCCCCCCTCCAGGTCTTCATCACCCTATTGTCTGTGTCCATGGGTTTGCATGTATGCATACAAGTTCTTTGGGTGTATCCATATTTTAACCCTTCTGGCCTTTGATTACAAAATGATGTTGGTTTTAGAAGAACCTGGAAGAACAAAAGCACATCTGCATTTGGGTTAAAAACTCAATGATGGGATGGATGGTGGTGATGGTTGCACAACCGTGGGAATGTGCTTAATGCCACCGAAATGTACATGTAACAATCATTAAAGTGGTAAACTTTGCTACGTAGGTTTTACCACCTAAAAACAAACAGCCAGAAAACATGGTGGTGGGATGTCCGTGCAGGTCATGTTCTCTTAACGTTGTCCTGACCACTTTGTGGTGCTTTGCTGTTAATTTTTCTGTGTGATTTATGACTGCGGGGATTGAAAAGCCACAGCTCCCCTGGGCCGGGCGCACAGAAGCATTCTGGCATCTCTGGGAACAATAAGCAAATGCCATCTTCCAGTCCTTCCTCTGAGCTTGTGTTTTTGCGGGTTTTTTTAATTTTTATTTTGTTATTATTTTAAAATATATTTTTATGGATTTCAGAAAGGAAGGGAGAGGGAGAGATAGAAAAATCAATGATGAAAGAGATTCATTGATTAGCTGCCTCCTGTACACTCCACACTGGGGATCGAGCCTGCAACCCGGGCATGTGCCCTAACTAGGAATTAAACCGTGACCTTGAGGTCGATGTTTTTGTTTTTTCAGAATTTATTTTTTAATTATCTTTGGCATACAGCGAGCTTGTGTTGTGAGCGAAGCCCCCTGAATTGTGACACATCGTGGGGAGAGGATCCCTCACACATCAACCTCAGGAGAAGGGTTGGTGCTTTCATGATCTACTTTTTCTCATCCCCTCTCCTCCTTTTCTTCCTTGGCTCCTCCACAGCTTAATCGAGTCTCTGAAGTTCTGGAGGACCCGCTTCCTGCTGCTGCCTGCCTGTGTCACTGCCACCAAGCGCATCACGGAGGGCGAGGCCCACTGCGACATCTACGGGGACCGGCCCCGGGCCGACGAGGAGGAATGGCAGCTGCTGGACGGCTTTATCCGCTTCGTGGAGGGCCTGAACCGCATCCGCAGGCGCCACCGCTCAGATCGCATGATGAGGGTGAGGGTTCCAGGGCCCCTTGGGGACAGCAGTTGGTCTGGGATTTGGGAACCGTCTCCTCCTATCTCAGGGACCTCTGCAGGCGATTCCAGGATATGCAGTAGTTTACTCACTCAAACAAAATCTCCCTCCTGCTACTCTGTGTAACGGGTGGGGAGCATCTGGCCCACGGGCAGTATCAGGCCCTCGAAATCATTTGGTCTGGCCCTGCCAAGGCATTAGAAGTTCATTAAATGTTTGACCAAGTAGGGCGAGCTAATTTTTAAGTTGATAATTTTGTGTGGCCCTTGAATGATGGTATAAATATCCACATGACCTTCGGCAGAAAAAAGGTTCCCCACCCTGCTTTATAGCCTCCTTCTCCCCTCGCCTCTCATCCCTGGCAGCCAGTGGCCTGTTCTCCATCACTGCGCTGTTCGTCTTTTCCAAATGTCCTGTGAATGGAATCACACAATGTGTGACCCTTCGGGGCTGCCTTCCCTCCCTCAGCATCATGTCTCCACTGAGGGGCCCCCAGGCTGATGCCTTGTCTCCTTTCTCTGCTTCAGAAAGGGGCTGCCATGAAAGGCTTACAGATGGCAGGGCCCATTTCCACGCACTCCCTTGAGGCGGCCGGCCCCCCGGTCGGGAAGAAGGGAACCTCGGCCCTGTCTGCCCTGTTGGAGATGGAGGCCAGCCAGAAGTAAGTGCCTGGGCAGAGGGAGGCTACAGCTACACTCAGTGGCCCAGAGAGTGGTTTCTGTTTTGTTTTGTTGTTTGTTTGTTTGTTTTGTTTTGTAGAATTTATTTTGTAGAACAGCTTTAGGTTCAAAGCAAAACTGAGTGCAAGGTACAGGGATTTCCCATACACACAATTGGGGAATCTCTGTACCCACATATTAGGTACATATCTTCCCCCATCCATCAGCATCCCCCACCAGAGAGGTACAATTATTACAACCGATGAAGCTACACCGACACAGTCACCCAAAGCCCATAGTTCATCTACCTCAGGGTTTTCTCCTGGTGTTGTACATTCTGTGGGTTTAGACAAGCTTAGGATTACATGTCGACACCATGGCAGAGTCGTTCCTGTGCTTTCCACTCTCCCAGCCAGGTCAGGGCGCCTGGGCCTTCCCGGCATCAGTATTCTTCCAGGCCGCACCTGGTTAGCTCATCTTCTCCCGACTGTGCCCTGAGGACAGAGGCTGTGTGCTGTGCCTGGCACACAGTAGGTGGACAGTAGACATGAATGATGGAGAAAGGGATGCAAGCGTCCCTGGCTGAGATGTTATAGAGGACTAGACCATGTGTGTCTGGTGTGAGGGCCCCAGAAGGAGCCTGCATCCATTCAGCTTTCGGGAAGTGATACGGAGTAAGGATGAGGCCGAGTGGGAGATGCCGTTACAAAGGCTGCATGGGAAGTGGGGTTCAGGCTGTCCTTACCTTAGCAAGAGCGAGCCTTGGAACGGCCTTTTATTTTCATGGAGAATTTCAAACACATTAAAAGAATAGCCAGGCTGGTACCATAACTCCCCGTCTACCCATCACCCTGCTTCACTGGTTATCGTCTCATGGCCAATCTCGTTTCGTTTATATCCCACTTGCTCTCATCTTCCTTTTTAATTTCTTACTCAATCCCACACGTATATCCCTTCCTCCGTCACATGTCAGTATGTCTCTGAAAAATAAGTACCCTTCCTTAAACAAAGCAAAACAACACTGTAATACCATTATTTATCCAAAAAGTTACAGCAATTCCTTAACATCATGAAATAGCCCTTCAGTGTTTGTGCCAGAAGTGGTGTTTTCAGAGCTCAGCCCCACATGTAGGAAAGCCCGGTGGGTGGGCCCTCACTGGTCCAGGGGAGAGCGCAGAGGTGGATAGATGGTGATGGTGACATGGGAAGGAAGGGATCCAGGTGGGGACGTGGAGAACATAGCAGGCTGACAGGGAGCAAATGAGAGGAAGAGAATTGGGATAGGCTGGGCTCATGACTGAGGGATCCTCTTCCTAAAATACCTTCATGTGCCCAAGGAGAGACCCCAGGACTCTGCCTGGCAGGTTCGCCCTGCAACTAGTTATAGGCCTTTCCTGCTGGAAGAACAAGGAGCATATGTTGCTGGGAAGGGTGTGAAGCTGGGGGTGGGGGGGTCTTATTTTAATTTGTCAGTGAGTCATCATTCAGGACGCTCCAAGGAGCCTGCTTCTGCTCAGCCTGAAAGAGGGAGGATGGCTTGCGGGGGGCGGGGAGCGGGGAGCGCGGTTCCGTGTGAGGGGCGAGACTCAGCTAGCTCCAGAGCAAGAGGCAGGACAGAGAGACAAGATCCACGCCTTCCCGGAGGACTGTTCTGTGACATGGCGCGTTCTCTCAGTGCTGGAGGCAGAGCAGAGGGAGCAGACCTTCGTATAGTGTTTGCTCACACAGCGTTTTTCATTTGTGTGCTTTTTTAATTTCATGCACCAAGCTGATGCAACTTTATTTATATGAAAAAGAATTTTTTAAATATAATTTTTAAATTGATTTCAGAGAGGAAGGGAGAGGGAGAGAGAGAAAGAGACAGAAACATCAATGATGAGAGAGGATCATGGATCGGCAGCCTCCTGCACACCCCCCATTGGGGATCGAGCCCGCCATCTAGCCATGTGCCCTGACCAGGAATCGAACCATGACCTCCTGGTCCTTAGGTCTAATGCTCAACCACTGAGCCACCTCGGCTAGGCATGAAAAGTAATTTTTAAATATCACCTGTAGTCCTGCCACCCCAGCATAACTGTGCTTATTTCTTTCACTTCCCTCCCGTCTTTATCGGAGGCATATCTGTGCAGTCAGGCCCTCCTGGAGGCGGCGGCCCCTGGGGCCTTGGCCTTGGACCCATGAGCAGCGTGGCCAAGAGCCATCTGGGCAGCAGGTACCAAGCAGCAGGCTTCGCTGCTCCTGGTAGATGAGGACAGCTGAATCCGAGCAGAGACCTCCCCACATGGCAGCTGTTACTGCCTTGGTGCCGCCTTCCCGGCAGAAGGCTCTGTGCCCCTATGCATGTTCTCACGTATGTACGTGTACAGTACGTATGACTGGTCATTTTGTGGCAGCCCTGTCCCCTGAGCCATTAGACAAGGAGCCTCCAGGGGCAAGGACAGGGTCCCTGAATCCCCAGTTTCTAGTCCACGGGCCGGATGGCAGCTCAGTAAATGGGGGTTGACGTGGACGTCAGGCGAGGCCGCTGTGGGTAGCCAGGACTTTGTGGCCCTGCTCTCCCAGCCGCGGCCTCCCCAAGGGAATCTCACAGTGTGCACCGCGCGTGAGGCTCAGAGACCACACGGAGGGGTTGGAGGGAGGGGTGGCGGGAGGAGCAGACCGTGATGCAAGGGGACAAGGGAAGGAACCAGCACTTGTTCCGCTTTTCCTGTATGAGCTGCGCCCCAGAGCGGCAGGTCATTGGTGCGGGAAGTTTTCCTTTTCTCAGGATGCCAGGGAATAGCTGGGGACGGATGATAGCACATCACATGTGTGTGGGCTCTAACGGACGCGTACATCAGCGGAGATGATCAGCGGCAGCTGCCATCGCCAGAGAGACCGAGGGGCCTCCAGACAGAAGCACACGCGCACGTAGGGACAAGGCTGGCCCTTGAACATAGATCTGCCCACGCCGCTCATCATGTCTCTCAGCCTCGGGAAGCACAGGGCCCAGAGGAACGGGATGTGCAGTGAAGGGATGCCATTGGCTCTCCCGGGCTATCCGTTTACAGGACGCGCGAGCTGCTTTCTTCAGCAGATAAACGGCAGGGATAAGAGCAATAAGAAGGCGTTTATAGCGGGAAAGAGACTTAAGAGACACAACATATTGCAGTGTAGGGACCTTAGTTGAATCCTGTTTTGAACCAACAAACTGCCAAGAAATTTTTGAAAGTGGTTGGAGAAATATTTGATATTAGAAAACAAAAGTTTTTTGAGCCCTGGCTGGTGTTTCTCAGTGGTTAGAGCATCAGCCTGCACACCGGAGGCTCGTGGGTTCAATTCCTGGTCAAGGGCGCATACCTGGGTTGAAGGTTTGATCACCTCAGTCAGGGTGTGTGGGGGAGGCAACCAGCCAATGTGTCTCTCTCACATCGACGTTTCTCTCTGTCTCTCCCTCTCCCTTTCAACCCCTCTAAAAATCAATGGGAAAAACATCCTCGGGTGAGGATTTAAAAAAAAAAAAAGCACGAAGATGACGGCAAGAGCACTGTCTTCGTGTCACCTTGGCTACCGCGGGCCCTTCCTCAGGGGCTCCGAGTGAGCCAGGGCATGTGTTTGTCCTCCATCCAGGTGCCTAGGAGAGCAGCAGGCAGCTGTGCACGGTGGCAAGAGCTCCGCCCAGCCCGCCGAGAGCAGCGGCAGCGTTGCCATGACTCCCACCTACGTGGACAGCCCGAGAAAGGTAAAGGGGCCACTCCTGCGGGGAACGGGTGGCCCGATGGGGAGGGCAGGGTCTAAGACTGACGAGCTAAGGATTCGGAGGAGTTCTGCCCTGCCCTTTGCAACATGACTGCTTCTACTAAGGAACTTTCCTGCTCAGAACGGTGAGGAGGCTGGCTGCTCGGGCAATGCAGACGGAAAGCAGTCGGGCTAAGTGGTATTGGTCACAGCGCAGGGTCTGGCTTGAGTCTGGAATTGGCCATCTGGTGGTCCTTTAGCCACCTGCCAGCTCCCCCGGAGGGCAGGTAGGAAGCTCCTGAAGCATCTGCCAGGAGTTCACTTTTTCTTTTTTTAAATTATCTACAAGCAAAGGTCCAGAATGAGAGAGCTCGCTCTTTGATAATGAAATTCCCGTCAGTTTGCTTAGACTCCTGAAGACAACCACCACAAAAACACAATCCTGAGGCTGGGGCCTCTGTGCAGAACAGGAGGCACGGCAGAGGGCGGGAGCGGTAGGGCAAGCTTCGCTCTCCTTCTAAGACCAGTAGCCTTGGCTCTGTCCGCGCCTCTGGGAAATGAGAACCTGAGATCGTCTGGTGTGGGAGGTGAGCCGATCAGATGGCCTTTTATCTGATCTCTATTAAGAAGAAACGAAGGAGATGTATTTAATAGGTGTATTTTCTTTTCAAAATCGTGGTCAAATTGTATACCCACCTTGGTATTTATTTGTTTTACTTCCATGTCATGAACATTTGCCCATATCATTATTTTTCCAAATAATGATTTTTAAAAATAATGATAGAATATTTCATCATGTGGATGACCCTTCGTTTATAATTTACTTTTTTCGTCTGGTTGTAAAAACAACTTTTGAAAATTCTTCCATACATTTTTATAATTATTCTACAATTATCAGTGATACTGCAAATAGCATCTTTGCAGATAATTATTTGACCACATCGCTGGTTATTTTTTCAGGATAAATTACTAGCATTAGACTGCAAGGTTGGAGGGATTGAAATCTTAGGAAAGTATAACTGAGGCTGTAGGCAGCTTGTGTAATCTGCAGATCAGGGGTTGGCAAACCTTGAGGGATACAGGCTTTGTGGGCCAAGAGGCAAGTTCAAGGCTTTTGCGTAGGTACCTTCCCTAAGCAGTTACAACCCTCTCCTAGCTCACAGGCTATGATAAACCAGTGGCTGGATTTGGCCCGCAGGCTGTAGTCAGCTGTGACTTCAGGCGCAGTTCTAAGGGCAGTCTGTGCGTGAGGAATGATCTGCTGGGCAAGGAAGAGGCTTTTTACCTGCATGTATATACATCTCGGCAGTATCAGCACCTCTGCTTCTGTGTGTTCTGGCAGAAAAGGGACCTGGATGGAGCAGTGAGAGTCCCTAAGTGCCCTGGCTTTGACCTCTGCTCCTTGCCACCTGTGAGGATTAGGAACGGCGCCAGGGACGGGCCTGAAAAGCAGAGAAATGATAGAGCCACAAGCATTCAGGCTAAAATGTGGCCCCAACCAGATATCCGACTGCTATTTAGGACACTCCCCTAATCTTCCAACTGGACACTAAGATCCAGAGGGATGGCCATCCATCATGCTGATGTGGATTCCCGAGTCGTCAAGGAGAAGCACAGGTGTGACGCGATGGCCAGCGCGAAGAACCCTGGCTGACATGCTCAGAACCGCCTGGCAATGTCTCCAGGCAGCATCTGGGGTGGGATGCGTGGAAGGGGACCCGAGGTTGCATCTCCCCGGCTGCGTGTTTTCGTGGCTGGTTACCCGAGTTTCCAGTGGCCTGTGGGAAATGGCAGCAATATTGACCAAACACTCAGCCAAGCAGTTCAGTGGTTCTGCTGACAGGATCAAAGGAAAGCAGAGGCCTTCAGATCTATCACGTATCAGTTCTGAGTCTCAGTGATAATGCACCCAAAGTAAAAACATGTTGACAGGACAAGAGAGGCCTTCTTAGCTATAAGAAAGGTGGAAGGAGGGGTCATTGGAAACGTCTTCCATGTCATTTTTAAAAAACATATTTTTATTGGTTTCAGAGAGGAAGGGAGAGGGAGGGAGAGAGAGAGACATCAACAAGGAGAGAGAACCATGGATCGGCTGCCTCCTGCACGCCCCACACTGGGGATGGAGCCCGCCACCCAGGCCTGTGCCCTGACCGGGCATTGAATCCATGACCTCCTGGTTCACAGGTTGATGCTCAGCCACTGAGCCACGCTGCCTGGGCTTCTATGTCATTTTTGTTTCAAACACATGGCAACTTGAGGCCCCCAGGGACAGGCTGGGAGAGGAAGGCAGTGTCAGGAAGCTCCCACCAGTGCCTGTGCATCTGACCCTGACATTGTCACACAGGTTGTGGGAGAAGGAATTGCTGCCTCTTTACGCCCTGTTTGCTCAGAAAATAAAGCAAGAAGTTTTCCCACATTAGCAGTCCTCTGCTCCCACCTGGCTGCCATGTTTAGGGACCGACAAAATTGAAAACCTCAAGTCCTTGAGTATCTCTCCAGGAGGACTGCTGGTCACCCAGGCTGGTGGGAGGCCAGGAAGTGACCCCCGAAGCGCCTTCCCTACCACCCCTTCCAAGTTGCCCCCTGGCCTCCCCGTCTCCCTGGGCATAGGTCTGGAGGGAGCTCAGAGCTGTGTGGGAGGCGCAAGGGAGCTTGACCCATCTTCTAAGCCAGGTGCTCGCTGCCGTGCGATGGGATGCTCTGCCCCAGAAGGTGCAGGTCCTGCTTGTGCTGTGCATTTGGATATTGTCTTCCCTGGTGGCTCTCTCTTTCCCCCGTTCTCTTCATGAGCCCTTGTTTCTCTCCTTCCCTCCTTGTTTTTTGTTTTTCTTTTATCCCCCCTCCACCCCCTGATGGCTCACCATGGGTCCACATTCCGTTCCTTCGCTCTCTTGCACCTGCTGCCACCACTGCCTCCTTTCCTCTGACTCCAGGACGGGGCCTTCTTTATGGAGTTTGTCCGCAGTCCACGCACAGCATCGTCTGCCTTCCACTCGCAGGTCAGTCAAACCCTGCAGCCCACGCACGCCTGCCCGCTCAGCAGGAGCCTTCTGCTCGGCTTGGGACAGATGGGATGGGGCCTCGGCTGGGAGATTCAAGGGCAGCTGACATTGACTTTGGTCTCCGAGGCGTGGTTTGGGCCACGGCAGAGGGGGATGGAGATGATGGATGGAAGAGAGCACATGGCCGCATCAGTGCTGACTCGCGCTTCCTACCTCTGCCTCTCTGTGCCACTGGTTCTTTGCCAGGGGCAGCCTCTTCCCTTTGAGGTGTTTTTGTCCATATAATATAAGCAGTGAACGCTTTTTTAAAAATATATTTTATTGATTTTTTTTTTTTTTTTTTTTTTTTTTACAGAGAGGAAGGGAGAGGGATAGAGAGTTAGAAATATCAATGAGAGAGAAACATCGATCAGCTGCCTCCTGCACACTCCCCACTGGGTATGTGCCTGCAACCAAGGTACATGCCCTTGACCGGAATCGAACCTGGGACCCCCTGAGTTCACAGGCCGACACTCTATCCACCTTGCCAAACCGGCCAGGGCTGAACGCTTGTTTTTTTTCCTCCTGATACAACCAGAGGAGACTGTAATTGTGGGGTGAGAAGCGGGAAGTGTGGAAACCAGCAGACATTTCCTAGCAGGCGTGTGCTGTTGGAGGCTAACGTGTGGCCTGGGCAACTCGTCCGGCCCCTGGGCTTCCCTGAACACGTTTGCCCCAGGAGGAGTTTGGGCCAGATCTCCAAGGGCCTCCCAAGCCGTAACATTCTTCAGTTGCTATCTGCCACGCACATAGTACCATCTCACTTTATCCTTACGCTGTCACCTGTGCGTTAGGTAGAAATGTTAGGACCAGCTTACAAATGGCAAATTGAGAGGCAAGGAAGTTGTACTTTGCACAGCGTGGTGCTGGCCTGGGGTTTAAATCCAGGACCAACAGGCTTGACCCATGACACCCCTGCTCTGTAGTCGACATTAGCAGTGACTGTCCTGACAGGTCCCAGGCGAAGATGAACGGGGCTCCCAGTTCTTCACCAAGACCCCTGAGTGTGTGAGATTGGCTTAGTTACAGAGACTTGAAAGAGCTGAGGAGTTTACGTGGAGCAGGGCGAGCTAAGGAGGATGGGACTTGGGAGTTTAAGGGTGGAGGGTAAGGGACCCTTATCTGGTAGAAGTCAGAAAACCAGCATTAAGTACCTACTCTGCCACCTACTATGCAATGGGCTCCACAAATATGATCTTCCCAAAAGAGTGTGAAGCGCAGGGATTATCACCCCACTTTCCAGATGAGGAAACTGAGACTTAAAGGAGTTAGCTGGTCAACAGGCATACAGCTGGCGAGTGGCTGCGCCCTTGCACCATTCTGCCCACCTGACTGCGGTCTGCATCTACCTCTTCCCAGTGAGCTGCTCCATGCGGGGCGAATCCCTGCTGGGACCTCCGAGTCCTCATCGGAATCTTTGATCTCTGAGTGTGGGCAGCACACTGCATTTTTGGTTTAAAATAGACTCAGGTTGGACTTTTTAAACTGTTGCTTTCTAACAAGAGACCCTCTTGGACTTAGATTAGAATTTAACATAAGAAAATGCAATCCCTAGCCGGTTTGGCTCAGTGGCTAGAGCATCGGTCTGCGGACTGAAGGGTCCCGGGTTTGATTATGGTCAAGGGCACATGCCTGGGTTGCAGGCTTGATCCCCAGTGGGAGGCGTGATGGGGGCAGCCGATCAATGAATCTCTTTCATCATTGATGTTTCTATCTCTCTCTTCCTCTCCCTTCCCCTCTGAAATCAATAAAATATTTTAAAAAGATCAACAGATCTGGAATAAGAGAATTGTGTTACAAATCCCATAATATTCCGCACAGCTTCACATGTAGAATTCAGTAGAACAAAAGTGGATGAGTCCCCACAATTGGAAATAACAGAGTTGAGATCTTAGGAGGACACATGAAAAAATTTATATCTCTCACCAGGTATGTTGTTAAGACATATAACTTTTTAGAAAATTATCTCTACTCAAATCAGATACAGTAAGGGAACTCCTATACTTACACAAAATTAAACTGCACATTATTTCTATTTCATTTCTGTGTTAAATATACACAACATAAAATCTGCTTGCTTTGTTTTCTTTAGAAATTTTTTATTTTTATTGATTTCAGAGAGGAAAGGAGAGAAGAGATAGAAACATCAATGCTGAGAGAGAATCATGGATCAGCTGCCTCCTGCATGTCCCCCCCCACCCCTCCCTGGGATCAAGCCCACAACCCGGGCATGGGCCCTGACCAGGAATCAAACCGTGATCTCCTGGTTCATAGGTCAGTGCTCAACCCCTGAGCCACAGCAGCTGGACTGCTTGCTTTGTTTTTTAACACATGGCGTGGAGAGGGGCCACAATACCTCTACTTCACTGGTGACATAAACCATCACCCGGTGATGTAGTATCTGCCAGCTGTCGCCTCTGTGAAGTTACTGCTTCCCTTTCTATACTCTACTTTTCGGTGTGAGTCAGTGACTCTAGCCCACGCAGAAGAGGATGAGGCGATAAGCTCCACCTCCTGGGAGAGGGCGTACCTGCAGTCCTCTGTGAGGGAGATTTTGAACAAGGTTTCTCAGATGAAATGCCTTCTAGACCAGCGGTCGCCAACCTTTTGGACCTCACGGACCACCAGTGGTCCACGGATCACCGGGTGGTGACCACTGCCCTAGACTAAGCACCCCCCCTCCACGTGGTTCTTTCCAGGCCTCTGTGCGAGAAGACAACCATTCTGTCCATTGTCTGTTTTCCGTTGGCCTTGGTCCAAAAAATCACTTCAGGTGGTTGATGGAAATCAACATATCTCCAGAAGAAAAATGTGACTGGAGTTCCACATTCGGGGGAAGTTCAGGAAAAGGAAAAGTGATAGGACACAATGTGAGGTCTTCTGAAGTCCTTAGAGTTTCATGCTACGTTCATCCCCGACCTTCCTGGTAGCCAGGGAACAGTGGTTGTGAGATGAAGGCAAACCAGTTTCCTGGGAGAAGCATAACTTTTCCTGGTATGAAGATCTGAGCAAAACACCTTTCTGTGCAGCCTCTTGGAAGATGAACATAGAGCAGGGGTCAGGGAATGGGCAAACTTGGCCCACTGTCTGCTTTTATAAATAAAGTTTTATTGGAACAAAGCCATGTCCATTTGTTTGCATTGTCTATGGCTGCTTCTGTGCCTCTCCATGCAGAGTTGAGTAGTTGCTGCAAGCCCTGTATGGCCCACAAAGCCTAAAATATTTAGTCTGGTCCTTTCCAGAAAATGTTTGCCAATTTCTGACAAAGAGGATAACTGCTTAATCATATCGCCACTGAAATAAAACACAGGAATTAGGTAAATTTTGGAGACATCCTTCGGTTTAGGCTGGTGGGGCAGTTCTCAGGGGCAGTAGATGAGAGGGAACCCATTAGGATCCAGAAGGCATCATGGAAGAGCCACGCTTTTGTGCCTGGGAGCTGGGTCGGGTCCTCCATTCGCTCCTAAACTAGATGACAGTGCGGCACCATTTCCTAAGCCTTGCTGGTTAGAAGCAGATGGGGATTGGTAATTGCAAGTTGCCTCTTGCTGCCTTTCTCCATGTACTTATAGTGCTGGCAGAGGCTATGTGTTTTTGGTGTATTCCCCCCCCCCCCAAACCGAGAGCCAAATGGTTCTTTCAGAATGAGGGGCAATTTTGCCTCCGTAGGTACATTTGGTGCTATCTGGAGACATTTTATTCATTACAACTGGGCTGGGGGAGGAAATGAGAGGAGGGTTACTGGCATCTAGTGGGTAGAAGCTGGGGATGCTGCTCTATGTCCCACACAGAACAGCCCCCACAACAGACTTATCTGTCCCCAAGTGGCAGTAGTGTCCAGGTTGAGACGCCCTGACTTAGCAGGAGTAGTCTGTGCAGCATCTAACAACATAGCTGATAATTTAAGGCTTCGTTTTAGAAATGCTCAAGTACTCCTAGTCCCCTTAAAAAAAAAGAAAAGAAAGAAAAGGACCACAAATGTAAATAGCTTTAAAGGATTTTTTTTTTTTTTTAATGTACAGGTGTCTGTGGACCAGACGGCCGTCCCAGGGTTGGACGGCACAAGCTTGGGGGTAAGCACAGGCCAGTCCACGGACAGAGGCAACAGCCAGACCTTCGGGAGCTCCCAGAACGCGGGGGAGCAGAGCTTCACCTCCGCAAACCCCAGTGACAGCAGGTGAGACTCTCCTGGGCGGTGGGGATGGTCCGCCCGCGGAGGCTGCGGAGGCTGGGAGGCCAGAGTCCTGACTCCCAGCCCGCTCTTACCAGACCTGCGCTGGCGCTGGTGACCTGCACCCTGCCTTGCTCACAGGAGAGCTCAGAGGTCCCTGCAGAGGATCAGACGTGCAGGGTGGGCTTTGGGGAGGAGCCTGGACCCAGTCGGTCCTGTTCCATGTGGCTCCCACGGCAGAGGCCTCCCATGTGGTAGCGTGCGGTGGGGTCTCTGCCGCTGGAGGAAATGCATGGATAGTGAGTGGCCAGACCGGGCCAGGCTGTTCTCAATCCTGAGCATCCAGAGGGAACAGAAGACGCGTGGGGAAGCGGCCCACACCCCAGCTCTTTATTCTGCTGGCAGATCAGAGGAACTTCTTCTTGATTTCCTTTGTTGCATAATTGCTCCCTAGCAGTCTGCCCAGCTGTTCCTGCCGCCTCCCTGGGCTGACGGAGCAGCCCTGGCCTGCGTGGCCTGAGAAACTGATTCTTGCACCCGTTCCCTGAGAGAGAAGGGCCTTGGGCAGCCTGCTGGCCGGCGCTCGGAAGCACTCCGTTGCCTTCACATCGCACGGGCAGGGCTGGCTTCCCGTGTCCACGCACGCAGCCGGTTCACTGTGGCCAGTGGAGGGTCAGTTCAGAGGTGCAAGCAGGCCTGGCATCTCTCGTCTCTGTTGCCTCCCAGGCTCATCCCCATCGAGCCTGGTTCTGGCCGGGGAGGGTTGGAGGGGCTGCCCGGTTCAGAGAGACAGTGCATGTCCCTGCTTCCTCCTTGAGACCAGGGGCCCAGGTTTTCTTCCGCTTTTGAAAGGAAAGAGGAACTGGGAGTGTTTAGGCTGGAGACAAGGAGACCAGCATTGACAGAATCAGGTCCGGTGACTGGAAATTAGAACAGGTTCCATTTCGTGGTAAAGAACTTGCTAGCAGCTGGTACGCCACAGGGAGGTGGGCTGCCTTGGAGGAGCTGTGCCACTGATGGCGCTCACATGGGAGAGTGGGGGACGACCGCCTCCTGTCCGAGCCTGGGAGTGGGGACTTGGGGTGCTTGGTTCAGTCCCCATTTGTGTGGGTATGGGAGGCACCCCTTCCCCTCTCTCTAAAATCAACAAAACATATTTAAAAAAAAATAAGTGTGGACATAAAACCACTTGGAATTCTTTTTGTTTTTTAATGTATACACTTTGGAAGTAGGAAACGCCCACATCCCCTTCCCTCCCCCCCATTAAATAACCTCAGGATGTAGCGATCCAGAATTTTCTGGGTCACCTTTAATGTCAGTGCTGTCCAAGGTCCCCACTCGGTAAGAAGGAAGGTTCCTCAGGCCCCTGCTCTGGCCCTGCTGACCAGGCGCTCCGTGTCCCAGCTCTCAGCAGGTGCTGGCAAGCTCCTTGACGTCAGCCTCCACCCTGGCCGAGATCCTGGAAGCCATGAAGCAACCCTCGTAAGTGCTGGGCGCGTGTGTGAGTGCCGGGGCGGGAGGGTCCGCAGGCCCAAGCCCGGCCCTACTCGGGCAGTGCAGTTGGTGGAGTCCTACCTGACTTGGTTGCTCACTAGCTGTGACACCTAATACCTGACGAGTATATTCTCTAAATGGCAGGTCCTTTTTGCTTTCTCCTCTCCTTTCCCCCCTTACACCATTTTTTATTCTGTCCTGGGGTTTCTCTGGGTCTAGAAATAATGGAGAGCGGTTGCACTGTGGGGATCCTCACGCCAGATAGTAAGTGCTTTAGCACAAATCCCTTCTTCACATCTTCTCTTTCCGCTGTTGCCATGGTGCGCACGCACCCTGCTGCCTGTGCCCCGCGTTGGAACTCAGGACAGGCGTCCAGCTGCTCTCGGAACAGAAGGGCCTCTCGCCCTCCTGCTTCATCAGCGCAGAGGTGGTGCACTGGCTGGTAAACAACGTGGAGGGTGTCCAGACGCCGGCCATGGCCATCGACATCATGCAGGTGAGACAGCCCGGCGGGGCCCGAAGAACCCTCTGCTCAGGCCCCGGAAGCCAGAGCCCGTCTCTGAAGGAGCCGCCCTTGCCAGCAGCGAGGTCGGGAGGTGGGGGTGAGGATCTGCTTTGTAATAAGTGTGAGGACTGTCTGGAGTCGAGGAAGGAGCTTGTCTTGCTTTGAGAGACACGACCTAAAAATCTGGCTGCGCCTGGCTGGCAGGGCTCAGTGATTGAGCATCGACCTATGAACCAGCAGGTCACGGTTCAGTTCCCAGTCAGAACACGTACCTGGGTTGTGAGCTCCATCCCAAGTGGGGGGCATGCAGGAGGCAGCCGACCAATGATTCTCATCATTGACGTCTCTATCTCCCTCTCCCTCTCCCTTCCTCTCGGAAATCAATAAAAAATATATTTGGAAGTCGGATGTGCTATCTATTGCGCTACAGAGCCCACTAATAAAAATATATTTTTTAAAAATCTGATGTCAGTATAGTAAAATATTAAGTTTGTTGAAGTCGGGTTTTCTTTATACTTTCCTGTATGTTTGAAATATTTGATGATGTTAAAATATGCATTTGTACTTTTAGCATTGTCTGCATCAGGCACAGCCCTTAGCAGGGTGCAGCCATGGCTGATCGGGGTGGAGGGCAAAGTCTCCTGGGGGCCCTGTCGTTCCCTCCACTCCGCCCTGTACCAGGGGCTGCACCTCTCACATGTCCCTCCGCAGGAATTTCAGAGTTTCCCTGTCTCTCCCTCAGAAAATGCTAGAGGAGCAGCTCATCACGCATGCGTCTGGCGAAGTCTGGCGGACCTTCATCTACGGCTTCTATTTCTACAAGATAGTCATGGACAGAGAGCCCGACCGAGGTCAGAGACGCGGCACGCTGGTGCCACGGGAGGGGCGGGGGGGGCTGGTGCTTTGCCCGGTAAGGTAACGTGCTCTCTCAAATGGCGCTGCTGCTTGAGCTTCCTGGGTCACTTTGTTTTCCAGGCTGTGCCGGGCCTGCCAGCTTCCCCGAGCGCCCGTGTTTAATTTAAGCATAGCTGGAGCGACATGGGTTTCTTAAAGCTACACTGTTCTTGCTCAGAGCAGTGTAAATGGAAGATAACCCTAAAGCGGGGCAAGGGACCTGGCGTGTGCAAATTCCCACGGGTCCTGTTTTGGGAGCTGGCTTTGATGAGAGCGCCCCCACCCAGTGCAGGTGGTTCTGAGGATGACATGATGGGCTCTGACCTGCATGTCTGACAGCACTTTCTCCTCGCTGGGCCTGCAGGCTCCATTTCTTCCCCCAGGAAGACCACCAAGACCTAACATTTCCCAAGACACGCTTTATGCGTTTGTGGGGGTTTTTAATGAGGAAAAAGGATCCCCAAGAGGGAAGCAATCCCAGCTGGTCAGAGCTGGCTCGCACAGCACCCGAGGCAGCCAGGACGCAGACAGGCAGCTCTGGTCCCCTGGCCCACAGGGCTGTGTGACTTCCATCCTGCAGACGAAGGGCATCCGGCCTCTGGGTCTCAGAGTCGTGCATCCGATAAAGCGGCCTGTGTGACTGTCCCCTAGGATGCATCAGAGCGGATCGGGCAGGTGGTCTCCCTTGTAGCCGCTAGTGTGTCCCTGCCACCTCTTCCCTTCGTTTCTGATGTGACCCATTGTACCTTCAAGTTGAAGAAATGCCGTCAAAGTGAACGGTGCGGTGGCATCTGCTATATTCACAGTGTCCTGCATCCACCACTGTCTCTGGTTCCGGATCTTTTCCATGCCCCAGTAGAGAACCCTGTACCCATAGCAGCCAGTCCCCCTCCTCCCCCAGGCCCTGGCCATGACCAGTCTGCTGTCTGTCTCTAAAGACGGTCTATTCTGGACATCTTATTGAGGGGAATCTTACAGTGTGGCCTTCTGTGGCGGCTTCTTCTGCTCAGCGTGGTGTGCTTACGGCTCACCATGGTGTAGCGTGTTCATGCTCAAGGCGCTTCTCCCTTCTGCTTCCCCAGTGGCCATGCAGCAGCCCACCACCTGGCACACGCCAGCGGTGGACGACTTCGCCAGCTTCCAGCGCAAGTGGTTTGAGGTGGCCTTCGTGGCCGAAGAGCTCTTGCACTCCGAGATCCCGGCCTTCCTCCTGCCCTGGCTGCCCAGCCGGCCGGCCTCCTACGCGAGCAGGCACAGCTCCTTCAGCCGCAGCTTCGGAGGACGGAGCCAGGCCGCTGCGCTCCTAGGTAGGTGCCTGGCGGTGTGCTGGCGGGTGGCTGAGGCAGAGTGACCGCCAGCCGCGGGGACGAGGCCCCGGGAACAGGGATCGGAGCCGCCGTGGCGGTCACCCTGGCCATTCAGTCTGTTGGCACTGCAGACTCCTGCACTGGCTTCTACTGAGTGGTTGAGCTCATTATTGTCCCGACAAACAAACAGTGTTCATCAGCGTCCCGCTCTCCTCAAGGTCACGTTCAGAGACAGAGGCACAATGAGCTACTTGAAATAAACGTTGGATGGTGTACGGTGATCATTTTTTCCTGAGAGCTGAGGGAAGCAAGAGAGATTCCCAAGGAACCAGACCCGGTGCCAGAAGCCCAAGCGTCACTCACAGGGATGGCCCCTCAGACCAGTACAGAGAGCTCCTTGCTCTCACGGGCGTGGCTGCAGGTCGCTCGGTGTTGCCCCAGGTCAGAGGCAGGAAATCAGGGCCACTGATGGCAGCAAGTGTACAAACACGTTGTAGGAAGATGTTTTGCAAAATACATCTGTTAGATTAGGGCTCCTTTTAGGAAGGGAGAAGTTAGCAGTTATTTGAAGAACGTCTTTTCCTTTGAAGTGTTTGATAAAAGGGTTTCTTCTGATGTGAGTCCCTCATGCAAAACCAGAGGGCAGGGTCCTCGACCTCAGCATGTGGATATTGGGGTCCAGATCATTCTGTGTGGGGGAGCGCTGTCCTGTGCCTCGCAGCATGCTTAGCATCTCAGACCTCCACTCACCAGATGCCAGTGGCACCGCCCACCGGCAGAATGTCTCCAGACATTGCCCAGCGTCCCCAGGGGAGTGCCAATTGCCCCCAATTGGGAACGGCTGCCTGGGAGGGAATTGAAGATTCCAGGAAGGGGCCAAGATTGGGGGGCTCAGCAAACCGGGGAGGCCCTGAAGCTCTTCGGTCACCTCCCTCAACAGGTGTCAGGCCCAGCGAAGCAAGTGCTGTCCTCTGCCCTCTGCCCTCAAGGCCTCGGCTGCTCTAGTGCTTTCCATGGGCGATGGGGCTGCTCTAGCCCTGCCCCAGGCAGTGCTGTGTGGATGACAGCCTTTGTGCCCTGGTTTCTAGATCACTCATGAGTCGGCATTGCAGCAGGCAGACAGTTACCTCACTTACTCCTCCTCCCGTGCGGGAGTGATGCTGTGATTTATGTTGCAGAGTTCGTGGCACTGAAGCTCAGGGAGGGGAAAGAATTTGCCCCAGGCTCTGCTTCTATGCAGTGGGAGGACTGGCGTGTTTTCTCCACTGTCTGAGCCCCGGCCCTGACCGTACTGCATTAAGGCCTCAGGAAGAGTCAGAGCCGGTCAGGGCTGGAGGGGGCTTGTGTGCCAGTTTCAATGAAACTTTTAGCATCAGAGCCACCGAGTTCTTGCGCCTTCAGTATCGTAGCCAGTGTCTGTAGGATCCTGGCCAGGCCTTGGGGTGAGCATGGGTGAGCACGTGACTTACACTGGGAGGAAGGGTTACCAGGGACGGGAGGAAAGGGGACAATTACACGCGAGAGTGGCCAGAGGAGAAGGCACGCGGGAAGGCTGTGACTCGTCCATGTTTCATTGATCCAGAGCTCTCCTCCGTGGCTGCGTAGGATTTCTGAGCAGGAGACCCAGGGAGGATGAGTTTGATATCAACCTGGAATTTTTGAGTAACACATGTTTGGTGAAACAGAGCATTAGGCCTCATGATGAGGTTTCTTGAGGCAAGATTATAGAACTGTTGCCTTCCGTGATCAAGACCAGAAAAGGGAGACTTCCCCCGACTGTAATGTGGTTTGGATGGTTGGTCCAGTTGTGTCCCTTCGTGGGTCACTGGCATTGGAAGGTCAGGGGTTCAGCTGGCGGATGTTCTGACTCTGTGATCTTGACCATGCATTTTCCCTCCTTAGCTGCTGTTTCCTCAACTATAAATGAAGGGGCGGGATTCGATCGGGGGTGGTAAACTATGGCTTACCTGATCAAATCTGTTTGTCTGATAAATTTTTCTATAATAAGTTTTCTTTTTTTCCCCCCAATATATTTTTATTGATTTTAGAGAAGAAGGGAGAGAGAAATAGAAACATCAATGATGAGAGAATCACTGATCAACTGCCTCCTACACACCCCTATTGAGGATCGAGCCGACAACCCAGGCATGTGCCCTTGACCGGAATTGAACCAGGACCCTTCAGTCCACAGGCCGACCCTCTATCCACTGAGCCAAACCAGTTAGGGCATAAATTTTCTTTTTAGAGTACTTTTAGCCTTGAAGCAAAATTGAGCGCAAAGTAGACTTTCTATGTGTGTCCCAACACACGCACAGCCTCCTCCACTATCAACATCTCCCACCGGAGTGGGATGGTTGTTACAATGGATGAACTTACATTGACATTATCATCACCCGACGTCTGTGGTTTGCATTAGGGTTCACTCTTGCTGATGTACATTTTATGGGTCTTGACAAAGGTATGATAACATGTATTCACCATTGTAGTATCATACAGAGCAGTTTCACCATCCTAAAAATCTGTTTTTTGTAAATAAAATCAACGTTTATGTAATGCCTGTGGCTGCTTTTGCACTATAATGGCAGACCTGAACCGTTAAAACAGTCTCTATATAAGACCGCATAGCCTGCAAAACCTAAAGTATTTAGTATCTGGACCTTTACAGAAATTTGTAACCCCTAGACTAGATGATTTCCAGGAAGCTTCCAGAATCTTCCCAGAAGCTTCTAGAATCTTCCCAGAAGCATCTAGAATTTGCAATTTTTCTCTTAAGTGATTCTGCAGTTTTCTATCTGGGTGTTAATTCTTCCTCCTTATCCCCTCCTCCTTCTCCCTCTCTCTTGGGGCCCCTCCTCCGCGCGAACATAGCTGCCACTGTCCCGGAGCAGAGGACTGTGACGCTGGACGTGGACGTGAACAACCGAACAGACCGGCTGGAGTGGTGCAGCTGCTATTACCATGGCAACTTCTCCCTGAACGCAGCCTTCGAGATCAAGCTCCACTGGATGGCGGTGACCGCCGCGGTCCTCTTCGAGATGGTGAGAGCCTCCTCTCATTGCGGATAGGGCCCTGGCTCGCTGTGCAGAGGGTTCAGTGGGTGCTTAGTAGCAAATCGTGTCACTTTAAAAAATATATCTTTTTATTGACTTCAGAGAGGAAGGGAGGAGAGAGAGAGATAGAAACATTAGTGATGAGAGAGAATCATTGATCGGCTGCCTCCTGCACACCCCACACTGGGGATTGAGTCCGCAACCTGGGCCTGGGCCCTGACCGGGAATTGAAGCGTGACCTCCTGGTTCATAAGTCAACGCTCCACCACTGAGCCCTGCCAGCGGGCTCACTTGTTTTTGTTTTGTTTTTTTGTTCATGCTCCTATTACTCTCAGCTGGATAATTGAAATAGCCTCTTTAAAATTATTTAAGCATAGTGAAAAATTCAAGCAGTCAGAAAGGGTGTAGATCAGAATTGCTCAACCTTGGACCATGTAACGCTCTGTCGTGGGGGACTGTCCTGTGCTTTGTAGGATGTTGCACAGCATCCCTGGCGTCCACCCACTAAATGCCAGGAGCACGCTTGCCTTGTGACAGCCAAACACGTCTCCAGATGCCGCCACGTATCCCCGGGGACGGGGACGGGGAGCATTAGCACCTTTGAGCACCCTCCCCGGAGAGAGTCTCACCCGGGGAGCATTTGTAAGTCTAGAGTTTAAATGACGGCCAGAGTCTCTAGAGCATGTTAATTATTATCTTAAGGTAATGCCCCAAATTGTTAGGAATCAGATGTCATTAGGGTAAGTATCCCATCAAATGAAAAGCCATTGACTGAGCCTGAGAAAGTGTTTTGGTCAGAGAGCTTGGTTTTTGAGTTGTGGTTATGCTGTTGTTGATCTGAGAGTTCCTGGGAAAACTGAGAGTAGTCCCTTTAGTTTTAAACATGGTTGTATTTCTTTAAAACGAGGCATGGCCCAAACTGCAGTTTTTTTGAAATATTATTTGACACAAATCTCATCTGTATGCCAAAGCCACATGCGCCAGTTTTCTGGTTTAAAAAAATACCCTAAGACCAAGTCCACTGCCACTGTTTCCTAAGGAAACATTATAAACGGGAGGGTTTGTCTCCACGCCCCAGCAGCTTTGCTCGCGGCCAGACCTAGACCGACAGCTTTGGGGGTTTGCCAGGGAGCAGCTCTCACCCCACCAGGGCGGGCATCTCACGCCCTGCGTCACGTCCCACTCAGCTGGCTGGAGCGGATTGTGCTCCCATTCGATGCTTTGGACTTAAGCTTTTAACAAAGGACAAAATTAGGACTTAACCCATATTCCGTGACCTTCCTCCAACACCCTACAGAATGAGAAGGGTTTTAAAAATATATTTTTATTGGTTTTTAGAGAGAGAGAGGAGCAGATAGATAGAAACATCAATAAGAGAGGAACATCAACCTCAATCGGCTGCCTCCTGCACCCCCCAACCCCTACTGGGGATCGAGCCCACAGCCCAGGCATGTGCCCTGACGGGGAATCAAACTGGCAGCCTCTTGGTTCCTGGTTTGATGCTTAACCACTGAGCCACATCGGCCGGGCGAGAAGGGTTTTTAGAGGCAAGAAGGAGCTCTCTCCAGTCTCCTCCCAAAAGAAACACCGGCCTTGCAGACGCGTGGGCTGCGAGAGGAACTGCGCAGCTCACAGGCTGGAGTATTCGTCAGGAGGTGAGACTGCGTTTTCGTGCCGGGGACCGGTGGGAGCCGGCGATCACTGACGTGCCCGTCAACGTGCGTGACACCAGCTGGCAGCTTCGCTCCCGAGCAGTGTTTCCGCTCATCTGCACCAGGTCGGGGGTGTCACTGTTTGCAATTGTGTTTTCCACCAGGTCCAAGGGTGGCATCGCAAAGCCACCTCCTGCGGCTTTTTGCTGGTCCCGGTTCTGGAGGGTCCCTTTGCGCTGCCCAGTTACCTGTATGGCGACCCGCTTCGAGCCCAGCTCTTTATCCCTCTCAACGTCAGCTGTCTGCTCAAGGAGGGCAGCGAGCACCTGTTCGATAGTAAGACCTGCTCCCCTCGGGGCTTCCGTCTCCATGAGTAAGACCAGACCCCTCTGTCCCCCAAGGACACTTCTAGGTGGCTGATCCCTATAGGCTACTGCGGAGAGAGCCTTCGGACAAGGGCCAAAGGACCTGGGTTTTAATCCTCGTTCTTCACTTAGTGACTGACGAGTCTCTTAATGTCTCTGAACTTCAAAATCCTTTTTATTTATTTTTTATTTTTTATATATTTTTATTGATTTCAGAGAGGAAAAGAGAGGGAGAGAGAGAAAGAAACATCAATGATGAGAGAGAACCATGGATCGACTGCCTCCTGTACACCCTACTCTGGGGATCGAGCCCACAACCCAGGCCTATGCCCTGACTGGGAATTGAATCGTGACCTCCTGGTTCATAGGTCGATGCTCAACTACTGAGCCACAGCAGCAGGGCTATAACTCACCCTACACACACACACACACACACACACACACACACACACACACACTTGTGTGGCCTCACAGTGTGGCTGAGGCAGGACCACTTCTGCAGTTCGGAAATGCCTAGTGATTGTGTGTACCTAACAATTTTTAGGCCAGGCAGCGCCTCACAGTGCTGTTTTTCAGACGTTGAGAGGACAGAGAGGTGGTCTCCAGCACTGAGCCTCCTCTGGGGTTTTCCACCTTCACGGTGATAACACACGACAGTTCGAGGGGCTGGCATCGGGGGACATTTTTTATGTGAGCTGATGTTTTTCTCTGCCACTCATAACCCCGTCATCAGGACCAGCCACCTCTGTGGGTTGCCATGGTTACAGCTGAACGAAAGGAGTCCTAGCTTCAGGGAATAAGGGCTTGCATCTAAAATTTGATTTTCTTGCTTCTGTGCTGCTTCTCTTCCACAGTTGTTGCCCCTTCTGATAACAGTGAATTCAAACCCTTAAAAACCCGACAAGAATCTGCTGTGTGTGTTTTTTCCTATTAAAGCCAAAGCCTTTATCTCCCTTGCTCTCCCGTTGCCCAGAACCCTCAGGTCTGTCCTAGATAGAAGAGTTCAAGTGCGGAAGGAGTGACGAGGCCACTGCAGGCACCTGGGCCTTGGGGATGTCTCCTGCAGTGGCTGCTCCAGTCCCTGGCACCTCCGTCCCGAGAGCGGCCCTGGCCCCTGGCCTGCTGCTGTGGGACAGGCTCTCAGCCCCACTACCGCCCCTCTTCGTCCTCAAGGCAGCCCCGCAGGAGGAGTAGGAGGAGCGGGACTGGAGCAACAAAGTGGGTGATGGGGGAGGGTGTGTTCCCACCCCTCCCTAGCCGATCACTTTTCCAAAATTATTTTTATATTTATTTGCTTCCATTTCCCCACCCAACTTATAATATTGCCTTTCCTCATAGGGAAATGGAAGATGGTCCTTAGAGGCAAATAACAAGCATTTCTTTATTTTTTTGTTAATCCTCGCCCGAGGATATTTTTCCATTGATTTTCAGAGAGAGTGGAAGAGAGAGGGAAAGACAGAGGAAACATCGATGTAAGAGAAACACATCGATTGGTTGCCTCCTGTACGAACCCCAATCAGGGCCCGGGCTGGGCAGGAGCCTGCAAACAAGGTACATGCCCTTGATGGGCATCAAACCTGAGACCCTTTGGTCTGCAGGCCAATGCTCTATCCACTGAGCAACACCAGCCAGGGCCAGATGACTTGCCCTTAAGCTCCTTTCCTGTTTGCACTGGGAAATCATGTTCCTTTACTGCTGCTGACACAGGAGGTCATTGCAATGAGTCCTGGCAGCTCACACTGGCTCCTAAGGGCCCACTTTCGTCCCCTCTCTAGATCCTGATGGAACGCAGGGGAGAAGAGGGTGAGAATGTGTGGCTGTCACTTTCTGGGGCATGTCCCCCCTTGCGGTAGGGGCTGGTCTTTCCGGAGGCAGGTCGTGTGGAAGAGCTGAACCTGTGACCAAGGGGGAGGCATTGCCAAGAGCAGAGAAGGGCTCAGAAGGCCAGACGCCGAGCCAGTCACGTACCTTAGGGTCACAGCCGAGCACTTATTCCTTTTCCCTTTCAGGCTTTGAACCGGAAACGTATTGGGATCGCATGCACCTCTTCCAGGAAGCCATTGCGCACAGGTTCGTCCCTTCGCCAGAGGGAATGGCAGGGAGGCCCTTGAGTTCGTCTGGAGTAGCAGTTCCCAGAGCGAAACCCCGTTTGTTTCATTTTCGGGGAAATAGGTCTAGCACCCCCACCCCCCCACCCCAGTGTCACATGTGCTGCTTATCTCCGATCGGACCTGTCTTGGTTTCAAAGCTCAGCGCGCCCTCTCCACGTCCCATGGCTGTTTTCAGACCTGATTTCCATCGCCTTCCAGTTGAGGGAAGAGCAGAGCCCCCTCCTGAGCCTCCACAAGACCTGAGACAGGCTATCTGGAAGATGACAGGAGATGAAAAACTGGAATTTGTCAAGAGTCCCTTGACACATGCTGAAAAGGCAGTCAGTGCTTAAGCAGCGATAGAGGAGTCAGTGGGCATTTCCTGGCTTCAGATGCGTTCCAGGAAAGCCTTCCCCAGGCTCGGCTGTCCATCCCGGGGATAGTGAGTGAGGGGGCCAAGGACCATGTGGTTAAATTGCCTTTAAAAATATATATATATATATTTTTTTTTATTGATTTCAGAGAGGAAGGAAGAGAGACATAAAAACGTCAATAATGAGAGAGAATCATAGATCGGCTGCCTCCTGCACGCCCCACACTGGGGATCCGGGCATGTGACCAGGAATCGAACTGTAACCTCCAGGCTCATAGGTTGATGCTCAACCACTGAGCCACCCATTCTTTTTTCCCAATTAGCAATAATCGCGCCTCAGGTAAATCTCATTGGTTACGATACTGCCAGTGTGCAAAGCTTAAGTTGCCTTTTTAAAATGGAAGCTCCTTCCTGGTGGCTTAAGGAAGAGATGAGGCAAGAATCTGGCTCAGGCTGATCCACGCCGAGGAAATGGAGGACTTGATTAGAAGGAGAGAGGAAGAAAGGAAAACCTAGGCCACGCCTGCACCTGATGGAATCAGCCTGCGGGCAATGAAGCTTCCGAGGCGTGTTAGCCTGTCCATGTGATTTGCAGATCTGACTAATGTAGAGGCTACCACACAGCACTACCCCGAGGAACTCGGTCCAGGAGAGGAGAAAGGCCTTTTACCTCTTGGAGTTCTGCCTGTGTCCCGCCTGCGTTACATAAAGCGTCGGGCGCAGGGCAGGAGCCACATCTATTAATATGTCCTTTGCAGCACTTAGCAGGTAGAGCTGTGACAAATGGGCTTCACGAAATAGAAAAACCAGGAATAGAACAAGCCGAAGACGAGGAGCCGGGAGGAACAGCCGTGCATGAAAAACGGCCCCTCCTGCCCATTCCAGACCGCTGGGAAGCAGAGCGCCCAGACTGGTGGTCCTCACTTCTCAGAACAGAATTTCAATTAAGATACTCATTTCCCTTCGGAGCCTTTATCGAGAACCCACTGTGTGCTTAGTGTGGGAGACGAGGAAGGGAGAGATGTGTGGCTACGGTAAACACAGACCAGGACCGTCCTCTGGAGGGCCTGGCAGCCCCGAGGATGTGGGGGGCACCGTGGGAAGGTCTGATGGCACGGCTGGGGTGCCAGGAGCAGGGGATAAGGAAGAGGGCGGTGTGCAGGGGGCTTTCAGCACCGGAGGTGAAGGGAGGCCAGGCGGGAGGAGGTCCAGGGAGCCATCGGAGAGATAGAAGTTGAGACGCAGCCAGGACAGACGGAAGCAGCCTGCATCTTCCATCTTGAAGGAGACCTTTCCCGACCCCGTTAGCCCAGCCTGTCGGAGTCCTGCTATTAGTCCCTGGTCTCCTGAGAGGCCCTACTCAGTGCGTCTTCCTGTCTCCCTTAGGTTTGGGTTTGTGCAAGATAAATATTCCGCATCTGCTTTTAACTTTCCAGCTGAGAACAAGCCTCAGTATATCCACGTCACAGGTGAGCGCTCTGGACAGAAGGGGGTGGGGGGCCATGCACAGGTTCTGCACCCCGCCTGTGGATGCAGAACCGCTCAGCCAACCCCCACCCGACCCCGGGCACCTCCTGTGGCTGCAACCTAGCCCCCTCCCCTACTTCCAGGCACCGTGTTCCTGCAGCTGCCCTACTCCAAGCGCAAGTTCTCGGGGCAGCAGCGACGGAGGCGCAACTCCACCAGCTCCGCCAACCAGAACATGTTCTGCGAGGAGCGGATCGGGTATAACTGGGCCTACAACACCATGCTGACCAAGACCTGGCGCTCCAGTGCCACAGGCGACGAGAAGTTCGCCGACCGGCTGCTGAGGGACTTCACCGACTTCTGCGTCAACCGCGACAACCGGCTGGTCACGTTCTGGGCGAGCTGCCTGGAGAAGATGCATGCCAGCGCCCCCTGAGATGGGCGGCGTGGGTCAGAGGATGGAGGATGCCCATCTGCTATTGATATTCAATAGGATCAGCCAGGCTCTGGGTGTCAATGGCAGTTTGCCGCCCGTCAGTGGGTGGGAGCCGCCGCCGCTTCCGCCCCCGTGTTCTTCCGCTCGAGGAGAATGATTCTGGAAGCAGCTAGCGCCTGCCCAGAGCAGGTGGGAGGCCCAGATGGCCCGTGGGAAGGGGACAGGCAGCCCCCAGGCGTGTCCTCAGAGGGGTTGGCTCCTCCCAGAGTCCCCTCCTGTAGCCCCCGTGGGTCTTCGGAGCGGGATCTGCACTTCCCACTAGGAGTGGGCACGGGGTGTAAGATAATGTTGTGAAATAGTGTACATAGGCTCACACTGCTGTACATACCTGTACATGGCAGCCATGGAGTAAAGCGCCACGGGCGGCATCCCTGTCCCCAGGCTGGTTTCTGTGCCCTCTTAAAGCACCTTCTGTGTCCCCTACCCCCACCTTTCCAGGCCCCTGGTAAATGCTGGGGGAGCACCGGGGCTGGCCAGGGTTCTCACTGGGGGTGACTTTGACCCCTGTTTGAGAGACATTTGGCAATATCTGGAGACACTCGGTTGTCCTAACAGTCAGCAGTGCTACTGGCATCTGACGGGTGCTTCCCAACACCCTGCATTGTCCAGGGTGGCTCCTACAGCAAAGAATTACCCAGCCCCAGCCCAGCCACCATGGCTCAATGGTTGACCTATGAACCAGGAGGCCACGGTTCGATTCCCAGTCAGGGCACATGCCTGGGTTATGGGCTTGATCCCAAGTGTGGGGCGTGCAGGAGGCAGCCATCAATGATTCTCTGTCATCATTGACGTTTCTATCTCTTTCCTCTCCCTTCCTCTCTCTGAAATCAATAAAAATATATTTTTTAAGAAAAGGAGTGGGAGAAAGAAGCCCACTATGAGTGGTTTCCCATACTGGGAAGGAGGGAGGGCAGGCTTGGGGCCTGGCTCCCTGCACAGCGATGAGGGCCAAGGCCACAGACCCTCCGGTCCCCAGTCACCGCATTAGCCTCTGTGGGCGGTTGGCACAGGAGGACAGGAGCGCTCCTGGGCTGGTCTGACACACAGGATGTGTCTCACCTCAAAGCAGAAGTGAAACGGGGCACACTTCCCCTTACAGGAGGCGAGTCGGACGTCTCCTACAGGAACGTCTGAAGTCTGAGGTTGGGGGTTGACAGAAGCCGGGCTGGTCTGGGGACCCACCCATGTCCGCCTCTCACCACACACATGGGCAGCATCTGGTCACACACACGCCCTTGGCCGGCATCCCTGTGATTGGAAGATACTGGTTCTGTTGGGTTTTGTGATTTAGACTCAGGGAGATGGCTCTTTCTACATCCCCTGCTCCCCGTGGAATCGCAGCCAGCCCATCACTACAAGACGGAGGTTCATTTATGGTTTGTGCGCTCATTCATTTTTCTCCCATCAAAATATTCAGAGCAATCTATGTACAGGTCCATGAGGAAGGAGGGCTGTAAACCCAAATGCGCACAGGTCACTGTTGTTATGGTGGTGACATCATGCAGTCGTGGGCTGGGATTTGAAGGCTGTGGGAGAGTTCGGGCCTTCAGGGAGCAGTGGGAGGGGAAGGGGATTCCGGAGGCTAACGGGCTTTGGCACTAAAACCAAACGAGAAGGCAGCCCGGCCACGGTGGCTCAGTGGTTGAGCGTCAACCTATGAACCAGGAGGTCACGGTTCAAGCCCAGGTTGTGTGCTCGATCATTGGTGGGGAGCGTGCAGGAGGCAGCCGATCAATTATTCTCATCATTGATGTTTCAGTCTCCCTTTCTCTTCCTCTCTAAAATCAATTAAAATATATTTTAAAAATAAAAATAATAAAAAATAAGCCTTAGCCAGTTTGGCTCAGTGAGTAGAGTGTCAGCCTACAGACCAAAGGGTCCTGTGTTCGATTCCAGTCAAGGGCTCATACCTCAGTTTCAGGCTCAGCCCTGGTCAGGGTGCGTGCAGGAGGCAACCAATTGATGTGTTTTCTCTCACATCAATATTTCTCTCCTCTCTCTTCCACACTAAAAATCAATGGAAAAATATCCTCGGGTGAGGATTACAGAAGGAAATTACTGGTCATCCTAATAAGATACAGTTTGTTAAGTCAGACAAATACTGGTATAATGTGAACTTCCTTACAGTGTGGCAGAGAGCGAGAGACTCGCGGAGAAAGAACAGCATGCAGCAGTTTATGAGCAAAAACCAACAGGAGTGGCCAGGTGTCCGTGCTGGGACACTTCTGAGGGTGGCAGCTCAGGGACTGAGAAGTGCAGTGGGTTGTGACAGAGGCCGGGGGATGTGAAGTCCCACACAGGGAGCATCATCAATGGGTGGTGCTGGGTAGGTCCTGGGAATATCGGGGGATGCTTTGGGAAGGGTGTCATTGTCTGACCACTGGGCTGCACACCTGAAACCCATACAAAACAATACTGAGTGTAAGCTGTAATAAACCATTTTTTTGTTGTTTTTAAAGATGGAGCTATCCTTTATTTTTTTTAATAGATATATTTTTATTGATTTCAGAGAGGAAGGGAGAGAGAGAAAGAGAAACATCGATGATGAGAGAGAATCATGGATCGCTGCCTCCTGCACGCCTCCATTGGGGATCGAGCCTGCAACCTGGGCATGTGCCCTGAGCAGGAATGGAACCCTCAACCACTGAGCATCTTTTTTTTTTTTTAAATATATTTTATTGATTTTTTTACAGAGAGGAAGGGAGAAGGATAGAGAGCTAGAAACATTGATAGGAGAGAAACATTGATGAGCTGCCTCCTGCACACCTCCCACTGGGGATATGCCCGAAACCAAGGTACATGCCCTTGACCAGGATCGAACTTGGGACCTTTCAGTCCACAGGCCGACGCTCTATCCACTGAGCCACACCGGCATAAAACATTTTTTGGTTTTTCTCATTTAAGGTTCTAAGCCAGCACCAGTTGATGCCATCAGGTTTGGATTTTTAAAAGCGTGTCTGGCTGTGGTTATCCAAAATGGAAGCGGGGGTGGGGTGGGGGGAGGATGAGCGAGTGTCAAAGCAGGAAGCCTCTGAGAGCCAGTGTGGTTGTCCAGGGAATCTGTGATGGAACCTCAGACTGGGGAGGGGGAAGGAGGGAGGGGAGGCATGGATGACGTACCTGACCATTAAGGAGGTAAAAGGGATATGACTGGGCGATGGGCTTGGTGGGAAGGATGCGGGCCAGGCAGGCCGTTGTTTAGGATGACACCTAGGTTTCTGGAAAGAACTGTTGCCAGGCAACAGAGTGAAAGCCAGGGCGGAGCTGGGAAGGGGTGGGAGCACTTTCCCCTGCAGTTGTGACTATGCCTGTGTTTGCAAAATAAGGGGTGTTGAGAGCCTGGGCGTGCACAGCTCCCTGATTGCCTGCGGGGTGGGGGGGTGGAGGAGGGGGGATGGGGTGAGGAGGCTGGTTGAAGGAGGTTGCATGTGGCCGGCTGGAGGCCTGGACCTGATTGCTAGGGCTTAGCTGTGTGGCATTGAGGGGGCAGCTTTGCCCCTCTGGGCCTCAGCTCTAGAATGGATGGCCGTGCTGGTCTGGCATTTTAAGGGCAACCTAAGTCTTATTTGTGTCCACTGGCACTATTGCCAGGGGTCCCCTTTGGAGTTGTATTCCTTGTAGGTGCACCTGACCCAGCGCCTGGAGGCGAAGACAGCATGAAGTGTGGAATGTGAGATCTGAGAGGCATCCCAGAGCCCATTTGTTCCATCTTTGAATTTTGCAGAGGGGCCAGCACCTGTCTGACCCTCATCTCCATCCTCCAGCAGTTCACTGCTCATAGGAGAAGAGGTGGAGCGTTTGTGCAAAGCCACAAAGCTAGAGGGTAGAAGGGTACCGTTGGGGTGAGCTCCATGTTCCTTTCCCTAGGGGGTGGGCATTTTCCTGCAGCCCACAGCCATTTCCTAGGGCCGATGGGGCTGGGAGAGCCGTGGGGAAGGACTGAGATCACAGACCAGGTGATGTTGCGCATCCGAGGGGTGGGGGAGAATGATGAGGGGACGTCTGAAGCTGAGCCCTGCGAGGCCTCTTGTCACGCACCCTCGCTCTGACTCCTGAATGTCCTCCCTGGGCTGCAAGATGCTCTTTGCAAGAGAAGGAATGCAGGAAGCCCACCCTCCCCCCCTGCAAACAGCGAAAACCTGGTTGGAACAGAATCTCAGGCCTGAGGTTTCCACGGTGGCTCCACTCTGCCGCCCTTCCCATTGGCCAGGCATCCTGCTTGGGCTTTAGCAACAGAGGCTCAGACACCCATCTCCTTCCTGATTGGCCAGGTTGTGCTGCAGTGCCATGGCAACGGGGGCAGAGGGACCAGTCGCTGCAGGATGACTTGAGTCACCATCCTACCTGGGGTGGAACTGAGAGACACCTTGTGGGGAAGGGAGGGGGATGCAAAGAGGAACAGGTACTCCCCACCTCCTCTCGCAGTCAGGTGGGGGACCGTCCTCCTCAGTCGCCCAGGCTGGTGGGCTTCCCCTCATTTATCATATCCTGGAGCATCTTCCCAGCCCTTCTTTCGCCCCAGAGTTCCTGTGTCTGCAGAAGAAAAGCCAGGCCTCTGACAGAGGTTAACTCATTTGCCCAAAGTCATGAAAATTGCAAGCCAGCACTTGAACCCGTATTATATTGCCTGACTCAAAGGCCTTAGTGGATCTTGCTAGAGGTCCTTTTAAAAAAGACCAAGAGCCATGTTAGGTTCATAGCAAAACTGAGCAGAAAGTAGAGATTTCCAGTGGATTGTTTTCAGGTTTAACAGCAACCTCCCCCCCACCCCCGTCACTCACCAAACAGGTCAAGCTCTCCAAAGCGCTATCCCATGGGAACTGTTATCTGATCCTCCCAACAACCCTATGGGTTTGGCAAGTCAGGGAGGAGTGACCCGTTTTATAGATGAGGACACTGGAGTCCAGAGAGGGCAAGTGGTTTGTTCCATATCACACAGCAGCCTGATGCCACAGCTGGGCTGGTCGGATTGACATTTTGGGGCGCTCCCAGGACTTGTGGGAAACATACTGGAGAGAGACAGGAAGGGGTAGGAGATGAGGGTCCTGCTTTGTCCAGGCCAGAGAAGCGGAGGTCCCTTCCTCCCAGGGAATGGGGGCACCTTATCATGTCACCTGCCTCCTGACCTGAGGCAGTCTCATACAGATGACTGCAGACCGGGTCAGGCCCCAGCGCTGCTGTGTGAGCTTTCTGGGCTGTTCGGAGCCCTCAGCAGCCTCACCTGTTGAATGAAGGGGTCAGACAATGAGAGGAGATGGTCCATAGGGGCCATTTCGTTCCTGCCGTCCTGGGCTCTCTGTCCATCCTCTCTCGGACATCTCTCCTAAGTGTTGCCCCACCATGATGCCAAGTCCAAACTCGAGATGTTTGGCTTCAAGGTCACCCTTCCTATGCCCCCTCGTCACACTGGCCAATGAATATGTGCCCCCCCCACCATCTCTTCTCTCCAACCTCAGGACCCATGCCTGGTTTGGGAGAAGAAACTCAGCATTTTCTGAGGTCCTGTTATGTGCTGAGCTGGGTCCTCTACATCATTTCTCTCATTTAAGCCTCATACCAGGCCCTCAAGGAAGATATTTTATTATACCCATTTCAGAGATCAGAAAACTGAGGCTCAGTGGTACAGTTGATGCTCAGGCCACACAGTGGAGTCCAGTCTGGCTGGCGCTGCTGCTCTGCCTTCCCGCTGTCTCCGGGAAATGTCCCCGGGGAGCCCCTGATCCCCCATACATTCATCGCTTAGGCTCAGTCAGCAGTCTCTTTGTCCCGCTGCAGGCACACGCTGCCCTGGCCTTTTTTGAGTTAAGCCAGGGGCTCAAATGGATGTGTTTAATGCTCATCTGCTGGGGGCTTTCTGGTTTATGAAGCCCTTTTCCCAGCTGTGCCCTCCTCACGACCCCACGCAGACTCTGTGCGCCCCCCTCCAGCTCTTCTAACCTGCAGCTCTGCCGCAGTGCCGGCCACATTAAATATTAACAGGGCAGCTCCTGGCACTGCTTGGTGGGGGCCGAGGCTGCTTTTCCAAGGTGAAGCAGTGACGGGAATTCAATCCGGCTGGCTCAGAGGGTGTCCCTGGGGGCCAGCTGTCAGGAGCAGAGAAAATGTGCTAATGGAAGGCGCGGCAGGAGCTCTGAAGCTTTCCTCCGCTCTGGCTCCCTCAGGGCCGCCACTTCCTGCTGCTGACACAGTGCACTCAGCCACTTGGGAAGTGTTTGCTGAGCACCTGCTGAATGCCAGGCACGGTGCTAGGCTCTGGGGGCACAGCTGCGAGGGTGACAAGACCCCTGCGTCATGGGACTCGCTGTCTGTGGAGGAGATGGAGAAACAGCCTCATTGCAGAGGGGAAAGCCCAGCCCTGTGCCCGCCCCGCCTGAGGCTGAGGGATTCCTCCAAGGAGGCTAGGCTGGTGCTGAAAAGTGAAGGAGACGCTCGAGTTAGGTCTGGAAAGAGGCAGGGAAAGGGTTTTAGGTAGAGGGAACCGGATCAGAGCTCAGATCCTGGTTCCACCCCTTCCTGGTCATTTACCTGCAGACAGGGTCCCCCTCACAGGGTTGCAGGGAGGACTGAGTGAAGCCATAGGTAGTAATAGCATAGGGCTTGATGCACAGGGAGAGCTCAGGACGGGGGGCTGTTAATAAAAGAAACCTATAGCCTGGCCGGTGTTGCTCAGTGGTTGAGCATCAATCTATGAACCAGGAGATCACAGTTCAGTTCCTAGTTAGGGCACATGCACGGGTTGCAGGCTCGATCCCTAGTGTGGGGCACATAGGAGGCAGTCGATCCATGATTCTCTCTCCTCATTAATGTTTCTGTCTCTCTCTCCCTCTCCCTTCCTCTCGGAAAGAAAAGATTTCCGTTGGGCGTTAAAGGACGTAAGGAACAGAGAGGTGGGGGGATCAGCAAGGATATTCTATGCTTCGACATCGGAAGAAACTCAGGGGAACCTGGTGGGCCTAGGATGTGCAGGGGTGGGGAGGAGCTTGGAAAGATGGGCCAGGTCTGGTTCTGAAGGGCCAGGGGAGGAGCTTGTACCTTTAAGCGGTCCGGCCTCTAACCCCGGCGGCAGCTCAGAGCTGTCTGCAGAGGCCAGGCCCCTGGAATCAGCCTGCCCCAGCGGCTTGGGTCCTCCCAGATCCCTTATTTCTCGAGTTGGGGCCAACCTGGCGCTATTGTCTGGAAGAAGGCACAGGGCTCCAGCAATCTGCTTGCCTCCTACTAAACATACTTGGCGGAGAACGATGTTTTCCAGCACAGATGCCTGCCAGGGAACCTCGGTGAGCGCTCAGCGACCCTCCCCCTGGCTTCCCAGGGTACCACTGTTTAAGCAGAAAAAGAATGTTCCGCCACCAAAACAATGCTCTCAGGCTCTCGGAAGGGCAGGGGCAGCCCTGGGAAACATGAAGATGGTGGAGTGAGTCTGCGCTCTGCCTCCTGCCCCCGATCTCTGTGCTGCAGTTGAGATCGTTGGGACCCAGTTTTCTCATCTGTGAAACGGGAACATTACCACTGACCTGACCTTTACTTAAGTGGGAGCTGCCGGGCTACCTGCCGCCCCAGGGCCTGCTATGGGGTAGATGCTCGTTCCCTTCCCCTACTCCGTGTACTGACCTGGTCCCAACACGGGGCCTCTGACGCACCCCTGCGTCATCCTCTTGAGTTTGCTGAACTGCTGATGGCGAACTACCTAGGCCTTCGGAGCTGGGAGAAAGGAAAGAACTGTGTCAACCCACCAGTGCAGTCTCCCATTTCACAGATAGGAACTCCAAGGCTCAGAGATGGGCAGTCCCAGCAATCTCAGGCCCTGTCCTCCAGCTTTCCTGGACCACAGGGCCCCTCCCACCTCCGCATCACCTTGTGGGACTCACACAGAAGCCTGAGGCCATTATTCAGATGGTTCCAGCCAAAGGATCTAGAAAATTCTGGCTAAGGGACACAAGCTCCAGAGCAAAAGCCCTTTCCCCCTTATTTTAACCAGATCCCACAGCCTTGCCTTCTCTCCCAGAGCTGAGCTTGTGGGGCGGGTGCTGGGATTGGGGCTCTGAGCTCCACCAGCTCACAGATTGCAGCTTCCAGGACATTTTCACACGTCTTAATGCCAAAAGCTGCCTCAGGAGCCAAGCCTCTTCCAAAGTGGGCTTTGAAAGAGTGGTGGGAGGCTCTGGACGGTCCTGGAATCTGTGCGCTCAGGCTGGTCTTAGACACAGGGGGTGGGATTCGGTAGCAGCAAAAGCAAATGGCAGGAAGCGGGCATGAATGGGGCGGGGCTGCGTTGACCGCCTTGAACACTGACCCTTCTAGGTCTCATTTTCCTCATCCATTTCATGGGGATAACCATCTCCCTCCAGGGGTTGTAAGGATTTGGGGAGACAACATATGGGGGTAAAGTACCCTCAAGCCAGGCAGAAAGCCAGCCAGTGATTCATCAACTAAGATGCCATCGATGGTGGGGTCACGGCTCGGGATGGGCAGGGTCACCTGTGCGGCAAGGAGACCTGTATTTGAGGGGGAAAATTAAAATCCTATCTGGGTGACACCAATCTGTGGGCGGGTGGCCCCTCCTGCTCAAGACGGTAACCATGCCAACGGTGTGAACGCCGCCGTCTCTTCCAGAACAACGCCAGGGCTTCTTGTTAATGTGTCCCTTGGTGTCCAGACTTGTCGGGGAGTTCAGAGTGTCCCAGAGTGCCCGAGAGGGAAAGCAGGACGTGCCTTTTCTGGGTCACCCATTCACTGGGCCCGGCAGAAGGTGCTGAGCGAGGAGCTGTCGGTACCACCGGCTCCGGGTGGGAGAGCAAGGAATTATTTCAGCTGTGATGGCTGGCGCTTCCCGTTTGCTGGCACCAGGCTGGCACAGTCTTGCTGATCCTCAACCCTAAGAGACAGGTGTGCTTAGTCCCATTTGGCAAGTGGCTTGCGCAAGGGTACTTATTCAGCTGGTACCAGGCAGAGAGGGTTCTAACCCAAGTCCAGATCCTTCTCCCCCATCACACTACACACACACCCTCAGGTAGCCGTGGGGTTTGCTCTGTTCCCTGTGTAAGATCTGCACCAGGTGCAGACACCGCAGACCTGGCCCCCGCACTGGGGACCTGCTCTGAGCTCCCTGGCAACACAGCCTGTCTGACCTTCATCATCATCAGCCCCCCTATACCTGGCTCAGGAGCGCTCTGTAGAGGTGTTCAAAGGCCACATTTCTTTTCTTTTTAAAAATTTTTATTGACGAGAGAGAAAGAGAGAGAGAGAGAGAGAGAGAGAGAGAGAGAGAAGGGAGCCAAAGGGTGGGGGTGGGAGAGGGGAGGAGAGAAACATTGGTTTGCTGTTCCACTTATACTTGCATCCATTGGTTGATTCTCATATGTGCCCTGACTGGGGATCGAACCCACAACCTTGGTATATCAGGACGAATCTCCAATCAAGTGAGCCACACCAGCCAGGGCAAGGCCATGTTTTTTGATGAGACCTGGAACCGTGGAGTAGGTGAGCTTTCTGAGGTGGCTGTCCCGGTCTTTATTCGGGAAGTATGCGGATATTAGCAGCTCTTCCCTGGCTGAGGACCCTGCATTTCAGGGCAGGCTGAGATCAGCCCACACAGGAGACAGGAGTGGCCAGAGCAGCACAGGGAAGCCAGGAGAGTGCAGCGTCATGAAAGCTAAAAGGCCAAGGAGGGGAGGACGATGAGTGACCTTGGATTTGACAACAGGAGCTGTTGGTGGCCGCAGTGGAGGAACGGAGGAGTGGCAGAGTACGCTGAGCTGAGGGTTGGGTGTAAGGAACGGGAAGTGGAGACTGAAGTTTGGTGAGAAGGAGAGAGCTCTATGGGAGAACCAGCAAGTCCCCCACGCATGTCACAATCAGTCAGCATGCGAATGGACTCTGATTAGAATGCTGCCGTCTACCTACTGCTCACTGTGTCGAAATCTATCTCAGTCCAACGTGATGAGAAAAGCAAGAAGGGCTCTAACCCCTCTGAGAGTTGGAGGAAACGGGGGTCCCCTCCGCTGCTGGGAACCCTGGCCTCATGGAGGGCAGGGCTGGTGGGTGACAGTTACTATTTACTGGGCTCTTTACAGATATTCACTAGGGGAAACACAAGCCTGTTTGTGAACCCCGATTCCATGTGTCGTTAGCAAACATGACGCTTCCAAGCCTAGTGAAGCCTGGAGTGGGGGCTCCTCCCACACCTACTGGCAAATCCCACTTCAGGGTACTGCGTTCCTCATGTTAGCATCACAGCAAGGAGAAGGATGCCCCGGAGGCTGGAGACTGTGCTAGCCTCTCCATCGCCCGCCCCTCCCTCCCCCCAAATCTCAGTTTCCTCTTATGCTAGGTAAAGGATCAGACAGTGGTTGACTAAAAAAAAAAAAAAAAAAAAAAAAAAATAAATATATATATATATATATATATATATATATATATATATATATAGAGAGAGAGAGAGAGAGAGAGAGAGAGAGAGAGAGAGAGAGAGAGAGAAAGGGAGAGGGATATAGAGATAGAAACATCGAGGAGAGGAGAGGGGAAGTCATCGATTGGCTGCCTCCTGCACGGCCCCCACTGGGAATCAAGGCTCATCCGCTGAGCCACACCAGCCGGCGACAGTGGTGACTTTCAAGGGCCCTGCCAGCCTTCCTTTGGACATCTTGAGATTTCTAGTCTACAGTGCTCTTAGCAGCCCTTCCAGTCCAATTTCCAGAGGTAACACTCTGGTCCCAAAGACACCCACTTTCCAGCTACTTCCTTCTCCCTTCTAATGCAGGGCTGTATGACTCACCCTGTAGGAGCTCCCCCTCCCGGTGCTGAGCACGCAGTAGGTGCTCAGCTAAATTCTCAGCGCCCAAGGCCCTTTGTCCCGGGCTGCTCTTTGCATATTGTACTTAAGGTAGCGCCTGTTTTAGTCATTGGGATTTTCCTAGTTTGTCCAGGGCGGGCCCAGCCCAGGGCCGAGGCACCCCCCTCCCCCCAGCACCTCAGCATCGAATGGCAGGACTGGGAGCGGCTTGTGACCAGCCAACCTTTCACCCCCTCTCTTTGCCGCAGAAGGAAGTCCAGCCTGGGTTTGAACTCAGATCCTGGTCCCACCACTTACAGGCTGCGTAACCCTGAGCAAGTCACTAGCCTGGCTTTGAAAGAATGGAGAGCCCAGCCTTGCCCACCTGCCGGGTGGGTTGTGGGGCTGAAATAGGATTATACCCTAAAGGCACAGCCTAGTGTCGGCTCCGAGTGGGTGTGTCCCTCCTCTCCAGGACAGTACAGAACGCCATTGATCGGGGTGGGGCAGGTCGGGCATTGATCTGGGTGTGTGTGTGCGTGGGAGGGGGAGACTGTCCCCAAAGGCCCGACGCAATCTTGCCCGGGCCGGTGCAGGGTGTGGCCCAGCGGAGCCCAGCGACTGCGGGGCTCGGGGCGGGCGAGAGGGCTGGGCGGGTTCGACCCGCCCCTCCGGGCACACGGCCTCCCGGATGCTTCAAGCACCGGGTTTATTTGCGTTTCGGGTCCTTCTCCGGCCGGACCTCTCGCTTGGATTCGGGGGCGCTGTTCTGGGTGGGGTGTGCCAACGCGCTGCCGGCGCAGGAGCCATCCCCGCGCCCCCTCCTTCAGCCCGCAGTGCGCCCCGCGCCCTGCTCCCACCTCTCGCTGCGGCTGCAGACTGCAGCACGCGCAGGGCGCATGCGCGGCTCGGGGGGGGGCGGGGCAGCGGCGGCAGCTATTTATAGTAGGTGACGTCACCTTGAAATAGACCGTTAGGGCCGGCCCGCCCTTTCCCCCTCCCACTCGCGCCGCTCCCCGCCGCCCGCCCCGGCGGCTCCCACTGCGCAGGCGCTCTCCAGCCCGCCCCGCCCCTCGGCAGCAGCCTCTCCTCCCTCGGCGGCGTCCGCGGCGGCAGCCACAGCGCGCGGGGCGAGCCAGCGAGAGGGCGCGAGCGGCGCTGCTGCAGCGGAGCCTCGGGCGGCCGGCGAGCCAGTGCGCGTGCGCGGCGGCGGCCTCCTCCGCGACCGGGGAGCGACCGAGCGAGCGAGTCAGCGAGCGAGCGGTGCGAGGCGCGAGGCGAGGCCGAGCCACAGCAACATGGGGGACCGGGAGCAGCTGCTGCAGCGGGCGCGGCTGGCCGAGCAGGCGGAGCGCTACGACGACATGGCCTCCGCCATGAAGGCGGTGAGCGCGCCGAGAGCCCGGGCGGCCGGCCGGGGGGCCCGGCGTGGGGGCGGGAGGGGAGGCCGGGCGGCGGCTCCCTCCGGGCCCGGGGCGACCCCGCGACCCGGTTGGGCGCGGCCGCCCGCCCGTAGCCCGTGCTTCCCGCGCCTGCCGGGCGTCCCCGCCATTTCCTGCGGCCGGACTCGGGTGGGGTCTCCGGGGAGGGAGCCAGTCGGGGTCGCGCGTGCAGCCCCTATGGGCGGGCGGGCGGGGGTTGCCGCCTCCCAGCTCGGAGCCCCGTCTGGGGGCCGGGGGTGGCCCGAGGGATCGGGGGAGGGGGGAGAGCAGACACCGCCCCCCTTCTGGAGCGTCCTTCCAGACCTGGGGCTCACTCCCCGCTGCCCGCACCCCAACTTGCAGTAAAGAATCGCCTAGCTGGTGGCGCCCTGTCTCCCCTTTTCTCGCTGCCACCCCCTGAGGTCTGATCCCGGCCGTTGGCTCGGCTTGCTCGGATCGTGCTCGTCCCCGCTGCCCACGCCGGGGTCCGGCTTTGTGTGCGGGAGACCCCCTCCTGCCATCTGGGCGCGGGCGGCGGGCGTGGAGCCCCGCTCCCGGGCTGGATGCTGCGCCCGTCGGCCCGGGGGTGAGGCTGGGGCTGAGGCTGAGGCTGAGGCTGAGGCGTGGCTCCTGAGCGCGAGGAGCCCGTGCGGGCCTTTGCGTTCCCCGGACCCTCACACCTCGCTTCTGCAGCCCCATTTCCTGTGGAGGAGGGTCGGGGTGGGGGGTGGGGTTGGGGGGGGCAGCCACACCCTAACCGTGGATTAGACACCATCGCTGCAGTTACCCTGTGACTGTCCCCGGCTCCTAACCTTACCTTCACGTTCTCTCTAAATGCACGTTACTCCTCTCCGCCTCAAGGTCACCCAGGGGCAGAGCGACAGCCGCGGCCACCAGCCTGCCTGTGCATCCCGTGCACAACCTCCTGAGACCTGGAAGGATTCGCCGGGCCCCACCTTAGACCCACAGAGTCTCAGACTGTGCGGGGGAGGGGGAGCCAGAAATCTGCATTTTCCCCAGCTCTCCTGGCAGATTTTAGTGGGCTTTAGTGGGCTTGATTACTTCCCTGGGTCATAGCTCATTTGCCCTTTTTGCCAGCCTCTGTGAGGGGATTTCTTAGGGGAAAAGGGACACATCCAGAGGTGCCGTAAAATTTCCGAGTCATCTGAAAAGGTCCTCTTAAGGCTTTTGATATGGAGCGTGTGGATGAGGTCAGGGTTTGGGATTGTCCAGGTAAGAAACACACTTGGAGCGTTGTGTTTCCAGGAGTGTCCTTACTGCACACGAGCACGAGCACAGCCGAACCCCAGTTGCTGATTCAATGGTGATACGGGCTCGGTGTGCGTTAGGTAAGGGCTTTTCACCCATCCACACCTGGGCCACCTTGGTTTGGAACTGAAGTCTGTGCGGTTCTGGAGGCCCCATTTAAGAAAATAAATGGAAGAGATACTCATTTTGGAGAATTTTCACCATCAGGACTGGCCTCATGGCCTCATTTCCTTGGAGGATGTCCTGAGCTTTAATTTCTTCACGATAAAGCCAGTTCTGTCCACACAGCAAGTCACACGTAAGTGACCTCTTCTCCCCAGTAACCAGGTGGTGCTGGGATGGGGCGGGGCCCTCTCTGGACATTTTAGGGAGGCCCTGGCTTCACCCTGTGAGTGTGGGAGCTTTTTGGGGAATGAAGGCATGAGGCCTGAAAGAAGGTGAATTGAGGTTACGGTAAAACGACGAGAAGGTGTTCTCAGTGATAGTAAACCGGAGGCACCCTCAGGTGGGAAGGAAGAGAAGGGTGGAGAGAGAAACAGCATAAAAAATAGTTTGGGGCCAGAGAACGATGGCTTTCTGTTCTTCATATCCAGGCTTGAAAAAGGGGTTTCCCGCAGTGACTGGTGTCCACTTTTTCTCAGGCTTGTGAGGTAGTTTGTCACAAACCCATGGGCCCCTGCCTGTGTTGGGGATCTGGTAGCTGAACTGAACGGATGGGTGGGTGGGATAAGCCATCCGGCATCAAAAATCCAATCCAAGCTCTAATGTCACCTCAGAATTGTGATAATGGTCATCTAATAATCCTCAAGGTAACTCCTGTAAAAAAGTAAGAACTTTCCTTATGTGTCAATATGCCTGTTTCTTCTATTAAAAAATATTTTTGTCATCAAAATTAATGGAATATCTTTATTGGAAAGGACTTGGCAGGGGTCAGTGGGAAACCTAAGTTGATGTTTGTATATTACATTCTTTTTTTAAAAACATATTTTTATTGATTACAGAGAAGAAAGGAGAGATAGAGAGAGATAGAAACATCAATAATGACAGAGAATTATTGATTGGCTGCCTCCTGCGTGCACCACTGGGAATCAGGCCCACAATCTGGGCATATGCCCTTGACGGGAATCAATCCCTGGACCCTTCAGCCCACAGGTTGATGCTCTATCCACTGAGCCAAACCAACTAGGGCTGTACATTACATCTCAGTCTCCATTTTATTAATGTCACAGACCTTAAGAGCTTTTGGAAAGAGTGAATCTTAGGAACCCTCTGTTTTTATGTGGGTTTTCTCCCGGGCAGGTAAGTAGACTGCTTTGCGGAGGCAGAGCAGCACACCTGAGTGAAGGAGTGTTCTGAGGCCACCGCTCTGTGACCTTGAAATTTACATCTGGGCTTTGGGTCCTCTGCAGTGTAAAGCTAATGTTGGTGTAACTGTCAAGCTGATTTCAGTCTTCATTCTTCTAACTTTTCTTTTTCCCTTTGTCATATAAATGGTCATCTAATAATACTGCCTGCTTGTAATGATCGCTGATTTAATGATACCAGCGCCACCTGGAGGAGGCTGTGGGTAAGCTCTAAGAAAAGTCATGGGCATGGAACAGTGGTGGTGTCTCAGCTGAGAACTGCCATTCCCCACTCACTCCATAATTTGAAGAGGCAAGAAGTGTCTCAGGCGAAATACAGGAGTGCCTTCAAGCTCCTCATGTCATACCTAGTAGCTTACATAGAGTATGATAGTGGGAAGAAACATTGAAAGATTCTAGAACCCCACGTGTTTCTCAGCCCTGACAAAGGATGGGCAGAAATACATCAGAAGGACTTGAGTATCTAGTGCAGGAAACAAAGCAGCAGTTAAGGAAACAGGAGCCAGAGAGGAAGAGGCACTTGGCCCAGGCGGGGGCAAAGGGCTCTTATTCCGACAGCTGTGAGATTATGGAACATGAGGAAGTGAGCAGGTGCCGTGTAAAAAGAGCTGCCGAGTGGCCCGGGGTGAGAGAACTGGTGCTGCAGAGTGTAAAGTAGCGATGATTTGAGGCGCACCAACACTGGTTGGAGTGAAGCCGTAAAACCACATGGGTACCACAGCCTGAAATATAGATAGAAACGAGTGAGTCCTCCTTCCACTAACCAGACATTTGAAATGTAATTATTACTTCGTCATTTATTGTCTGAGAAAGAAGGCTCTGGATTCTTGCAATATCTGAGTTAAAAGGCACTTCAGATAGGGACCAGTTCAGAGCTTTGCTGCATGAAGTGAGAATTGTGGCCCCTGTCTGGGTTTGGGGTTCCTAAAATATCTCCAGAAGAGCTCCCACAATCCAGGAACCCACCATGCCTTAAAGGAACCCAAAATGTGTTTGCTCCCTTCTGTCTGGAATTCTATAGTAGTGGTAGGCTATGTTCCAGAATATGCCTTGTAAGGGGGTACCCCAAATGAGTTCCATGTTACTGTTCATCAAGTTTGTGGAATTTATCATTTGACTTACTAGGCAGTCAGTAAATGGTGTCTGTTATTCCATGTGTGCGTTCTCAGTTAATCTTCATAGCCACTCCAGATAGATCCTGTTACTGACTTTATTTTACAAATGGAATTTAGAGTTTAATTTTCTCATGGTCAAGTTGTAAAGCCAGGATTTGAACTCTTAAATTTAAAACTCTCACTTTACCCACCATATAACAGTGGCCCATGAGGCACAGGGATAATGTTTCTAGTACACGTTCTGGTATATTAGGAAGTTCCAAGGCTTTTACATCCGTGGGCTTCCTGAGCATATAAGTTCCTCTATTAGATGTAAGTTATCTTTGCCAAGTTTGATTAGGAATGGAATCTACTGACCCTGGCCGGGTAGCTCAGTCGGTTAGAGCATCATTCCACTATGTTGAGGTTTCAGGTTCTATCCCCAGTCATGGCACATTCAAGAATCAACTAATGAATGCGTGAATAACTGGAAGGACAAATCAATGCTTGCCTTTCCCTTCCTCCTTCCTTTTCTCTCAAGTCAATTAAAAAAATAAAACCAGAATCTACTACTTAGCAGATCTTAGCTGCAGCAGAGGAGCATAAAAGGCAAAATCAGACATTGGGATTTTGCTTATTTTTTAAATACATTGATTTGAGAGAAAAAACCATCAATGATGAGAATCATTGATCGGCTGCCTCCTTCATGCCCCTCTTGGGGATTAAGCCTGCACCTTGGGCATGTGCCCTGACCTGGAATGGAACTGACCACCTGCTTCATCAACCACTGAGCCACACCAACTGAGTTATTTTTTTATCCTCTCCCAAGGATATTTTTTCCACTGACTCTAGAGAGGGTATGAGGAGCAACCGGAGTGACATTGATTGGTTGCCTCCTACATGTGCCTCTACTGGGGCTGGCAAACCTGCAACCGAAGTACCTGCCCTTGACCGGGGCATCAAACACAAGACCTTTTGGTCTGCAGGCTGATGCTCTAACCACTGAGAAAGCTGGTCAGGACAGGATTTTGCTTATTCTCTTGAAGACTAAGATTTTTTAAAACTTAATTGAAATATTAGTGGGCTTTGAGTCCCTGCTATGAATTAAGTGCAGGGCTATGCTAAGTTATACATGTGCTATTTTAAGAAACGGATGCACTTGGCACCAGTTGTTTTTCTATGTTGCCTTTATATCTTATAAGCCTGTAGACTCCCAGATTCAGGCTTTAGGTTGTTAGTAAAATTGTTATGTCCAAGTGGAGGCCACCTATTTTCTGTCCCCCTCCCCCTCACTGCCATGGCATTCCTCTCTGGTGATGGGTGTTGGCACTTTCCTGTCATCAGAGTCTGGCACAGCTTCTGACACCTTCAGTGCTGGTGCTTCCAGGGGAAGTGTCATGCAGTAATGCCATTTAGATGGGGTTGTGTTTCACTCCTGCCAGTGCCTGCAGAAATGTCCAGTCATGTCAAGAGCAAGATCCAGGCAGTCTCACTGACACAAGGGTGGCTGTTTCCATGAGTACTGAGCTTAAGTGGGTATTAACTACCTGAACTCTGCTCTGAGCTTGCAGGCGAGCCTCTCGGTGGCCTTACAGACCCGCAGCCTCACCCTGGTGAGGACAGGGCGTGGTCTTTCCAGGCCTGGGCAAGTGGTGACGGATGGTGACTTGCCAGCTTGGAACCAGGCAGAATCCTCACTTTCAGGGCTTTGACTTGAGGAAGAGTCAGCCAAGAAAGCTTTTCATGATGTGGTTATGTTTATCTGATGGTTTATGAAAATCGTTTTTGTTTTTTTTTCTGTTATAAACTAGTATCAAAAGCAAACTAGCTGATAGTGTACGGAGTAGCTGTGAAGGGGAAGTAACAGCCCCAGCTGAGGCCTGGCTGCTCGGGATGGCATTTTTGTTTGCTTAGAATTACTTTTGAGGCTGGCTGTTTCCCAGAATAAGAACTTTAAGTTTTCCCAAATACTCCCGGTGCTATTTTTAGCAGTGGATCTATTTTTACTCACAAACGAGTAGTTTATTGCCTGGTGAGTTAGTGGGAGGAGGCCCTGAGGGAGTTTTGAGTAAGCCAGCAGTGTCATAGGAAGAGAAGGGAGCTCACGGTAGGCCGGTTATTTGTGACTTTTCTTCGTCATGCTGTGTAACGGTGAAGCAGAGAGAAGGGGGAAGGGAGTGCCCGGGGCTGGGAGTTGGTGTAGCCCAAGGCTGTGTCCTAAGGATACCAGTCCTTTTTTTTTAATATATTGATTTTTTACAGAGAGGAAGAAAGAGAGGGATAGAGAGTTAGAAACATCGGTGAGAGAGAAACATCGATCAGCTGCCTCCTGCACACTCCCAACTGGGGATGTGCCCGCAACCAAGGTCCATGCCCTTGACCGGAATCGAACCTGGGACCCTTGAGTCCACGGGCCGACGCTCAATCCACTGAGACAAACCGGCCAGGGCAGGATACCAGTCCTTAAAGGAAGTGGAGAGCAGGGCCTTTATGAGTGGGAAGGGCCCACCAATGCAAGAGTTACAGGAAGAGGGTAAGCAGGTGGGGAGAGGGCAGGAGGAGAAGCCAGGGGGCTGTGAGCAGAGGTGGGGGACCCTCAGGTGGAGTTGCCACGCGAAGGCTTAGAGCCTTGAGCCGTGCTGACCTGCGGCGGGAGGAGTGTTGAGACCACATCAGAGTGGAAGGAAGGTTGAGAGCCATGCTGTAGGTCTCTTCTATCTTGACGATTCTCTGTCTTGCCTTCGTGTTCCTAATTGGGAACCATTGGGAAATATGATTATGGAGACGCAGTAAGTCATCCCCGTGGAATCCCCAGATGCGCGTGTTGGTTCCGTGTTGGTGTGGTTGGGACCAGCAGGTAGAGCTTTCCTTTCTTTGCATTAGGCCACAGCGCCTCCCAGTGTCTGCCGCCCTCAGTGGAGGACTAGACTTCCCTTTGCATCTCTTGGCTCCCGCCTTTTGGAATTTGAAGTGTTGGGAACTGGGGTAACTAATGTTACGAAACTTTACAATAAGTATCGCCAGTCCACACTGGCTCTGAATCTGGTTTGTTTAATGGGCCATCTGATTTTCCTTTGACCTGTAATTTTTCTTCCCGTCTGGGAACACTCCCAGTTTTCTTTATTTATTTGATCAAGTAATAAACCTATCTTCATTCCATAAGTTTCTCTTCGTTAAGTGAATTGTAAGCCGGGATGATAAAAAAAATGCCATATTTAAATGTACCCAGTTAGGTCCTGGCTAGGGTTCTCGGAACAATGCTCGCCTAGTGGTGTTAGTCACCCTCAGCTGATGCTGATAGTGATTCATTCAGACTGGCAGGCAACCAGGTGATGGTTACATAAACACGAATACTCCTAGTAAATTATTTTCCTTGTGGAGGTGTCTTTAAAAATACCGCCCAGTAGCCTTTTCTGGCAGTTGGTTCCTGACGGAGAAAGGGAATGCTACGTGAATTCCTGAGATGCACAGATACACCCACACGTCATTTACATAACATCAGCTCAGGCCTTCCCGGGGCGATTATTTCAGGAAAAATAGGGTTTGGGGGCTGCGGTCCTTAGAGATCATTTGGGCTGATCCCCCTTTTGCTTTTGATGAAAGATGATTTATGCAAGGTCACACAGCAGCTCAGGCTAAACTCCAGATGCGTAGGTTGTTTTGTTAAAGTAATGTCACTGCCCCTGTTACAAACATCCTATGTGATATATACTGTGTCTCAGATGTGCTCTGGGGTTTAATGGTGTGCTGTGGAGAGTTAACTTTGTGGATCTTTGCAGCAGTCTAACGCAAGCAGCTTCATCAGTCAAGGATGGAGCAGACAGGGACTGGATGGAGACATTTGCATTTTCATGTCAAGTGGCCTTAGTCAGATGTACTTACTGCAAGGTCTGAGGGGCTCTCCAAATTCTCTTCTTGTTTCAGGTTATGTTTTATTGACTGTTGGCCCTAGAAAAGACTTATTGTAGAGGATTCAAGCATTCTGAGACTTTTCAGAGTATATGAGACAGAATTTTGATTTATAAGGGTTTCTTCCTTAAAAGACCAAATTATCAAACAAGTATCCACAAAGATTATATTTCTAATAAACAGATACTCACTGTTCGAGAAAACTAGTCAGGTTACAGGTCGTCAACTGGAGTTGAAGGGAGCATGGATGTGGGTGAGTAGAGAGAAGATTGGCAGGTCATAGAGACCCCAGAGCTAAGGACCCCACTCTGCCAGTGTGAGGAGGAATGAGAAACCCGGCTTGTAGGCAGCTGCCCTGGGGGAATGGGCAGGGGGCAGCTTGTAGGCAGAGACAAGGCTGAAGAAAGAAGGGAGCTGGGGAAGTTGAGTAGGCAGAGGAGTGGAAAATCCAGGCTAAGGGTCATGGCTGAAGAGTAAGGGGACAGAAGACGGAAATAGATTAGAGAGGGAACTGGTATTTTCATTTTGTCTGGGTTTTGTTGAAGAGTTGGTCGGTAGAGGATAATTGCTTGTTTCATTTTTTAAGGCACAAGTTTCCTAATTTTACACAAAATGATTACATTTATTGCTTATGTTCATTTTTAAAATTTCGGATTCTCCACTGCTCAATCTTCTCAATAGTTGTGAAGCATGTCTGTTTTTAATGCTGTTAATAGCTTTCTCCATTGACCTTGGTTTTCCCCCACCACTGGAGGAGGTTCTGTTCTTGTTTGGTTTGATTTACAGTAATACCTTTTTGTTGTTGGTTGTTTTATGGTTTCCCAAGTGCTTCTCTTGACCAGCAGGTCATATAATTAAGGAATCGCCCTACTTTATAGAAGATACAGGCCAGTTTAGCAGCTTACTGGCCTTGCTGAGGCCCCGACTAAGGTTTTTTTACTCCAAGTCTGCATTAGTTTCCTAGTGCTGCCCCCCAAAGTACTACCAATAGGGTGGCTTACAAATGTGCAGAGCTGTGCTCCCTCCGAAGCTTTGGGGAAGAACTCTTCCTTGCCTCTGTCCTAGCTTCTGGTTGTCATGGATGTTCCTGGGCTTGTAGACATAGCACTCCAGTTTCGGCCTCTACCATCACAGGGTGTTCCCTGTGTTTGTTTGCCTCCAAACCTCCTTTTCCTTATAAGGGCAGCAGTCATTGGATGTAGGATCCACCCTAATGCAGTATGACTTCATCTTAACTGATTACATCTGCAAAGGCCCTGTTTCCAAATAAGGTCACATAACCAGGTACTACAGATTCGGACTTCAGCATCACTGTTTGGGGGACATGGTTTAACAACAACACAGTCCATTGTTCTTACCAATGACATAGCTGGCTCGCTTAGAGGTGGCATCATGGAGAACTAAGTAATGGCAGTTACAGCTAGTGACATTAACAGCACCAGGTAAAACAACTGGTGCTCCCATCCTTGATGGCAGTCAGGTTCCCTGTCAGGTAGGTGGAGTGAAGCTTGCTGCTGAGTAGCTCTACTTCCTTTTAGCGGAGGTTGGGGCACTTTACTGTCACTAATGCATCTGCTTTGGCTTATGGGATGCGGGCTGGGTGTCCCAGTGGGATTCCATGGAACCACACAGGCTGAAACTCTGGCCATTAGATCTGTGTGGTTTTTGATCTCTGAATTAATATGCATATGAGGGAGGTTTCATTGCTTCTTTCTAGAATATAAAGCTGGAAGTAGAATCTGGAACAGACTTCTGGTCTGTAAGTTTTGAATATTTGACAAAGGAATCGCACCATCTTGTTGCCGAGAATATCTTTTGCAGAATAGCTGAACCTTTGGGGCTTTCCCCCCCATCTTTATGTCCCATCCCCTCAAAACCTTCCCATGGTTACCTTTCCCCCCATACTCTGCCAAGGTGAACGCAGTATCTCATAAGGTCTGGATTAGGGATTTCTCAAAGCCCTTATCAGTTAATATTTTGAGTTTCAAGTATTGGTTTCTTTGGTTAGATTACAGTCTCCCTTCAGATAGGATCCACGTCTGATTGGTTTTCCTACAGATTGGCTTGTCCATAATCTTGCTTTCGAGAAGGGTTGTTGGTTAGAATGAAGGGAGGGTTTCTTTCCAAGATTTTCGGACTTGGGTCTCAGTGTTAAAATCTTTGGCATTTTGCAGGTGACAGAGCTCAACGAACCTCTCTCCAATGAAGATCGAAACCTCCTCTCTGTGGCCTACAAGAATGTGGTTGGTGCCAGGCGATCTTCCTGGAGGGTCATCAGTAGCATCGAGCAGAAAACCATGGCTGATGGGAACGAGAAGAAGCTGGAGAAAGTGAAAGCTTACCGGGAGAAGATCGAGAAGGAGCTGGAGACC
>PVJC01003133.1:0-72955 GCA_004026665.1 Murina feae
AGCCATTCTTGTGGCTCCATGTCTCATCCTCATCAAATGTCGGTTGAAGTATTACTGGACCACTGTGGTCTCCCATTCATACTGTGAGCACATGGCCATCGTGAAATTGGCAGCAGAAGATAGTAGAATCAACAAAATCTATGGTCTGTTTGTGGCTTTCAGTGTACTTGGCTTTGATATAATCTTCATCACACTATCCTACATTCGAATATTTATAACTGTCTTCGGACTGCCTCAGAAGGAAGCCAGGCTCAAAGCCTTTAACACCTGCATTGCTCACATTTGTGTTTTCCTTGAGTTTTATCTCCTGGCTTTCTTCTCCTTCTTTACACACAGGTTTGGCTTCCATATTCCACCTTACATTCATATTCTTCTGTCCAATCTTTACCTGCTTGTCCCTCCATTGCTCAATCCTATTGTGTATGGTGTGAAAACCAAACAGATTCGAGATCGAGCGTCCAAAATTTTTCACTGTAAGGAGGCTTCCTGATTGTTTTCTTCATTTTATATCATACTAGAAGCCTGGTGCATCACATTTAGAGATGGGGGTGGGTCCCTTAGCATGACCTGCACCCTCTGCAATCCGGCTGTCTAAATTGGGCCTAAACCAGCAGTCGGACATCCCACTCGCAATCCAGGACCTCTAGTTCCTACCTGCCTCTGCCTGTCTGTCTGATCATCCCTAACTGTGCCCCTGTTGGCCTGATCACCACTAACCACCTCTGCCTGCCTGACTGCCTGATCTCCCCCCTAATTGCTGGCTCCCCTGCTGGCCTCATCACTTTTAATCACCTATGACTCAGCCCCTGCCAATATGGCTTTGTCTGGAAGGAAGTTGGACATCTGGAAGATGTTTGGTCAATCCAGTGTAATTAGCATATTACCCTTCTTTTAGCATAGATAAATAACACTTAGAGAATTCATTGTTTGTAGCAAGATTCTGTGTTTTCTCAAGTTCATTGTGTGCTAAAAAACGTTTGCATTCAAGACACTAAAGCTGCAAGTGCTATTTAAACAATTTCAGTTTTTTATGGATATGGAATTAATTGATCAACAGGTGCCATAAGATACAGGAGAATCATAAAGACCTTTTATTCAGTCATTGAAATTCTTTCATTTTTCAGTGAGAAAGGGTTTTAAACACACTTAAATGTAATTGGTTAGCCTCTGATTCAAAATGTTGATTGTAGTGTTCCTAAAAAACTGAATAAATCCAGTTTGAATCTAAGAATTCTAATGATAATGAACTCACTTCTTTTTGTTTTATTTTCATTTCAGTAATGCTATCCTCTTTTCCTCATTATTTTTCTAATTTTCATTAGCATTCAAGTATGTGTTTGTGTGTGTGTGACTTACCTTATGGCATTAAAAATTGCTTCAGGCTCATCTTGGATATTTGTTGAACTGAACCACTGGTATGTCTAGTGTCTTTCTTTATGGTTCTCTCTGCTGACAGAGCAAGGAATTTTTGTGTACACTAACCTATGTAAGTGCACATATCAATAAATGTTTCTATGTGTAACCATTTATGTCTAAATTCAGCTCATTTTCAGTTCCTAGTAACATCTGCCCATGCAATTCATTACCACCTGGATCTTTCTGGCCTCTTCTTCTTGCTTATCAGTAAATTCTCCTTCAACAGTGAAACACCTTCCTTCAGCCACCTCTTACCCATTTATTTCATTGATAATTTCCAGATTAAAGCCCCAATGATATGATAATCATTGCCTCTGTGATAAAAACTTTGTCAGCTAGAGTAAAGGGTTTATGGACAGCCCTTTTCCCCTTAGTTCCAACACTCTACTCATTTCCAAAGTTACTTAGATCAGTGCCTTTTCCCACCATCACCTTCAGGGGGGTTATTTCATTCGTCTGTTATACAGTTGGACTTATGTTGTGATAGTCTGTATCTCTCTGAGGATCCTCCAATATCCTCAACAACTGCATTTAATTGAAGAACCTCTCTGTGTTTTAAAGTTTTGTGTTTTTAAAAAATATATAAGGACATGTATTCACTATTACCATCTCATACAAAATAGCTTTATCAACCTGAAAATCTTATGAACTTCACCTATTCACCTTGTGAACAAATGAATTTTAAAGGGACAAAGTAAATATTTTAAGCTCTTATGATCATGTGATCTTTGTCCTAATTGCCACTACAGGATGTTCTTAAATAATGTCATTTCATTCAACATAGTTCTTTTATAAAGTGGATAAGATGTCATAGAATCTTAACTCTTGTTTTCATCAGTTAGCCTAAGGTTAAAATTGATTTTAATATATGATGTTTCTGTAAAAGTTTCAGAAAGTATAAATGATGTCAAATGAGGACTTACTAAATAGGGCAAAAGCTTCCATAAATTAACGGATGAGGTGACACTCTAATCAGATTTTATTTATAGAAAGAGGCCACAGGCTGGTGTGGTCTTGTACAATAGGTTGTCCCATAGAGTTGACATGTTCCTATTCTGTGTGACCGATCAAGAGTAACATTAGACTTTACACGTGCACAATAATATATAGCCATTTAGTAAAATATTCAGGTTTTGAACTGGGTTTATTACATGGATACAAGGTTATTCATGTGTACAAGACTGTGTGCATATTTTCATCAGTGTCATTACACTGTCCTTTATTTCCCAATGTGACCAATGTCCTTCATAGAGTCACAGACTATACATCCTATTGAAAGTCCATGCTGCTTTCCCCATTATATGTTTCCTTGAAGTTCTCTTCCTATATTTTTGTGACGATACTGCCTTCTGGATATATGTTCTTACTAGGACTATTTGCATCCACTGTGATGTTACCTGTACTTGGAAACCTTTGCTCTGTTACCTGCTAATATTACTATCATTCTTTAAGACTGAACTCATTTTTTTGGTATCTCTTTAAACATGTTTAATTAGATTTTTTCTCAGATACAGTATTATTTTGGTGTTCCATAATTATTTACACAATTTAAAACTATATTACATTAAATCTATCTTTTTCTACATTATCTTGATTAGATGCTGGATTATTTTTCTTTTCACTTAATTCATTTACTTTCCCTTCTCACTTTGTTTTTCATATGTTTTTGGCATATATATTACTTTTAATAAATACTCTATGACTCTACTGATTCTCTCTTATTGATTTCAGTGATTTGGTAAGATAAGAAATTTAGTAGGGTAATTTGGGTGAGTGAATAAGAGCCAAATGTTCACTTTTGGACATGTTAAATAAAGAAGTAGGATCTCTGGGTAGAAATAAGTAGTCAGGAACTCAATTTAGACACCTGGAAAAATAACTTTGCTAATTTATTTGAGTATTTCCCATGCCTTTCTTGGCATTGTTACTGGTACATATGAAAGAAGGCTTTGTTGACCATTGTGATACTTGTGTTCCATACGTTATGTCATTTAATCCTTACTCTGATTCTATAAAGTCTAAAAAAATATTTTTTTTGCATTCAATCAATGATAGAATCACAATTTTCAAACTGAAAAATAAAACTCCCCAGCTATTAGTGATGGAATCAATATTTGACCTTGACTTTTCTCTCCCTGTAGCTTTAGCTGTAAAATATCTGATAAAGCCTCTCAAGATATGCTCATTGAGGAAATGAATGAATTACATTAGTATAAGGAGACACAATTCTAGATAAGATACATAAAAATTAAATGGAAACATGTATAGTCAACAACAAAGAAGAATATTTCCATAGCAAAAACAAACCCCACAAAAAAACAAACAAAAAACACACCACACACATAAAAAGACAGGTTTGAGGAATTAATTTATTTGAACACAAACAAATGTTCTTTAAATATTTGGTAAACACAAAACAACTCTGGTCAAAAATCATCAATTTCCAACTCAGTGAACTCTCACCTAATGAAATGAGCAAAATGTAAAAGGATGTAATCCATAGATCATTTATAAAGTAGATTCCCCTATGCTTCACAAAAAATAAAATTAATATTATTAATTAAGAAAATAATTGTTTTCAAATGAAACACTTAATGAATGTGACCAAAGATTTATATCCTTCAAAAAGGTATTGCATGTCTGTAAGTATGATTTTGAGACTCTGGACATTTTGCATAAATTTGGAAATCATAGTAATAGTGATAAAAGCTACATTGACAGGACATATACGTAGTAAAATAGAAGTAATCTATGAAAATTCTAATAAGGGGTTAAAAGAGATTCGAGAAAATCTACCACAATATTTAAAAAAAAAAAGATCAGATGTAGGAAAATAAAATATATTTAAAATAGATTTCCATACTCTTAAAGTGAATAAGTGTAAGACTTCCATCAAGCATTTTCTGAAGTTCGAGTCCCTGGTTCAAATTCTACATTACCACTTCTTTGTGCAACTTATATAACCTCTCTGTCTCAGTTTACTAATTGATACAGTGAGCATAATAAACACCTATCTCAGTGTATACTTTTGTGGACTAAAGAAGTAAATATGTGTAAAGTTCTCAGTAAACAGGCAAATACACAGTGATCATTATTTGAAAATTAGTCATTATTATCATAATAAATCAAAATAAACTTGAGAATAATCATTTTTACTTGAGGACTTTTAAACAGAGCATGCAACAAATGACAATGAAAACACATACCTGTTTGTATAAAATGCATTGTCCAGTTTATTGAGAAGCTTTAAATTGTGACAATAATTAGCCTAGGCATTCCACATTTGAGGATATTAAAATATTATCAACAAATATAGAATCCTATACAATAAAGAGGAAATATGCAAATTGACCATCACTCCAACTCACAAGATGGCCTCCCCCATTTGTATACAAGAAGGCCACCACAAGATGGCCTGCAGGAGAGGGCAGTTAGGGGTGACCAAAGCAACAGGGGAGGGCAGTTAGGTGGGACTAGGCCTGCAGGGCTGAGCAGTTAGAGGTGATCAGGCCTGCAGTGCGGAGCACTTAGGGATGACCAAGCCAGGAAGGGAGGGCAGTTGAGGGAAACCAGGCTTGCAGGGGAGAGCAGTTAAGGGCAATTGGGATGGCATGGGAGCAGTTAGGCATTGATCAGGTTTGCAGGGGAGTGGTTAGGGGGTGATCAAGCTGACAGGCAGAAATGGTTAGGGGCACTCAGGCAGGAAGGCAGGCTTGATCACCTCAGCAGTCCTGGATTGTGAAAGGGATGTCTGACTGCCCATTTAGGTAGGATCAGGCCTAAATGGACATCCAGACATCCCTCAAGGAGGTCGCAGATTGGAGAGGGTGCAGGCTGGGCTGAGGAACACACCCACCCCATGCATGAATTCCATTCACAAGGCCTCTAGTATGAAATAATAATTATAAATAACAATTGTTGCTAACAGTTATTGAAAGCTTCCAATAAAGAGGCAGTCTTTTATTTCTAAAAGAAAGAAAATAAAAATCACAGCATCAAATATCTCTGATGAAAGACACAGCTGAATGGAGAAATAGCATTGTTGGAGACAAGGTTGCAAGGATTGTTAATGCACTAGGACTTCATGAAACAGATTCTACCAACATGAGTTTGTAATATATATATCAGTTTTCAGAAATTTTCTTATTTGGGAAGAAGAGACCCATCACTCGGTCACGAATCTGCTTGGTCTTGACACCATATACCAAGGGATTGACTGTAGGGGGTACCAGAAGGTACAAACTTGCAAAAATTATGTGGACACTTGGAGGTACCTTCTTGCCAATACGGTGAGTTAGGAAGCTAAATAGTGCAGGTGTGTAGAAGGCAAGAATAGTGCAGACATGGGCAGCACAGGTGCCCAGTGCTTTAGAGCGGGCATTCTGGGAAGAGAGCTGAAAGACAGCCTGGAGGATTTTGATATAGGATGTGGCTATGAGCCCTAGGTCCAATACCGTCACTGAAAGGGCCACTGAGATTCCATATGCTCTGTTAATGAGAGTGTTGGCGCTGGCCAACTTCACCACAGCCATGTGCTCACAATAGGTATGATTGATGACGTGTTTGGTATAATATGGTAGCCTCTTAATGAGAAGAGGACAAGGCAAAACCATAAGGATAGCTCGGGTCATGCTACCCAGACCCATTTTAATGACCATGGTTGTTGTCAGGATGGTTGTATAACGCAGTGGGATACAAACAGCTACATACCGATCAAAGGCCATGGCAACTAGGAGGGCTGACTCAATTATGCAAAATGTGTGAATGAAATACATTTGTGCTAGGCAGATATCAAAGTCAAGCTCATGGGCTTCCAACCAGAAGATACCAAGCATCTTGGGGGCTACAGAAAAGGCAAGAGCCATGTCAATCATTGCCAGCATGCAAAGGAAGAAATACATAGGCTGGTGGAGGCTAGGCTCTAGTTTGATGGTGACAATGATTATGCTGTTCCCCAGCAGAGCCAGGACAAACATGAGGCAGACAGGAATGCCAATCCAGCAGTGAAAGTCTTGCAAACCAGGAATACCAACCAGGAAGAAGGAAGAGATGTAGTGATATGTAGAATTGTCTGCCATGTTAAAACTCCGTAAGTTGCATGCTCACATACACAGTAGCCAGTTAATTCTCCAGTAGAAGAAAGCAGTGTAACAGAGTGATTCTTCTATGGCCCAGCAAGTAGAAAACCCAGAAACATGATTTAATAGCCTACCTGGAGGGCAAACTCCCTCTAAACCTCTGTCAGTAATCAGGTATACCACTTCGCCATTCTGAGTTTCAGCATCTGCACCTGCAAATGAGAAGACTGAGTTCACGCCTTTCAGATATGTTTTCCTAAGTTTTGGAATTGTATTCAATTCTACCCTGATGTTTTTATTTCCTATTAGAGGATAAGTTAGTAATATAATAGCGTCATTATTGTGTCAAAGCCAACATGGATTCTGTGAGATAAACAGTTTTAGAGAAAGAAGCAAGTTGTCTTTTCAAAGAAATTGATATCAAGTGTGGATACATATACATAAGCACACCCAATAAGTTACAGGTGTTTTAAAAATAATAATATTCATTCATAGTGAACAGAGCAACGTGATCAAGAATTTAGAATAAGATCTTCTAACCAAAAATATAGAATGTACTTATAAAAATTAAAGCCAATCAGTGCCCTCTCATTAATCAAAGACAAATTTGTCTTCATTTTCAATGAATTCCTTAAGAAGACCTGAAGATGTACAGCATAACACAATCATATATACAAAATAAGAAATATATTATTTCTTCATGCTGTTAAATGATTTAAAGTTGCTGCAAATAAGCACAAATCATTTTTAATAAGTCCAGAATATTTTCTGCAAAGCCCTGATTCCAAGCTGCAGACATCACTCTTTCTGTCTCTAGCATCTTTCCTGACTAATAACATGAAGGACAAAGCAAGTGCAATTCAGCCTTATTGGCCTCAGCAGCAGGAGTAGTTTCTTGTGATTCTTGTTCTGACCCTGTCCTTTTGTTTTGGTAACTGACCCCTATCATTCTTCCTAGCATCCAGGTTCTTCCTAGTATCATAATCCTGGCATATGCACTTCACTCTTCTTAACATGCTTTTACATTTATAATTGCTCCCAGCATCTCAATTTATGGTCCTGAACGCGGCTGATGTGAAAACTCAAGATATATTGATAAATATTCTTAATGGCAATGATTCCTTGTGCAGACATTTAAATCTAAACAATGTGTGTGTGTGGGGGGGGGGTTGGAATAGTCTGCTTATTGTATCTATATTCTACTATCAAACTGGTGCTATTCTAGGCCTATATGAATAATATCTGAGGTGTTTCCTTGTTAAAAGTTAAATTTTTATATAATTCATAAAAGTTCAGAACTTAAACTTTAGCCACAATAAAGAAACTCATTGTTGTGGAAATTACTGCATAACGGGATGAAGTCTTTAGCAATAGACAAAGGTAAGAATTTAGGACAAAACCTGCAAATAGTGAACATTCAGATTATGAAGAGGTTTTAAGTATTTATCAAACTCTTGCCAATTGAAAATTCTCAAATGATTGTTTTCTACTTGGAAATTTGTTTGGCCAAGTTCCATCCTTATATTTGCTTCTGGGAGAATCAAACATACAAAAGGCTAACCCATCTAAGATTACAAACAAGCATAATCACTCTTGGTAAATATTTGTAAATATTTTAAAATCATCTTTTAGTTTTTAATGAACCAATTTTCAAGATAGTAACATGTCATCTACACCAAGAGAAAAGAAGCACTTACAAGATCACAACACGTCCTCTGTACCAAGAGAAAAGAAGTAAAGTGACTTCTTAATGAGGGAAGCTTCCTGACAGAGCCATAGAATGTGGCTCTGCTTGTACAGTTACACTTCTCATCTCTAACATTTTTTCTGTCTTTTCCTAGGCTTATTTTGAAAGAAATTTTGGAGAAATGCATTTGTTTCAATAAGGTTATTCTTTGTGTTATCCTCAACAGTCTGCCAGGTAATGCAAATATTGTCCAGACCTCTCTGATTTTCTATTGGCAATACCATTCCATCTGCTTCTGAACCTTATAAGTGCCTATTTCTTCTGACATCCTGAGCTTTGCTATTTTGTCTGTTTCTGAGTCAGTTAGCATTTTCTCTTGCCTGAAACCTGCCACTTCAGAGTAGAGAAATTTATCAAAATATAGTGATCTTTTCTCTATAATCTCTTTTGTACATATTATGCATTTTATATTAAGGTATTGAAATAAGAACACATAAAAATATTCCAAACTAAATTCAGTGAGCTCTCCCATTCTTTTCCATACAAATATATCTTATTTGTTAGAAATAATTTGTTGGCAAGAACAGATATCACCCAGTCATTAGGAAATCTCAGAACTAGTCTTGCCTTCCCTATTTCTACCACTCCAGTCAAGCAGCCATGGAGTCTTCATTTCTGTTAAAGATCTTACCATGTACTCTTCCTGTTTCACTTGCATGTCATTGCCTTCATCACTCTGTGAATACTCAAAGGAGGGCACTTTATCCCAGTAAACTCGCAGTGGAGTCTGAGGGAAGAGCTGATGTTTCTGTATGTCCTCCACAGTCCCGCAACAATTTCATAGATTTTTACCTTGCTCTAAAGGCTCCTGACCCACCAGCAATGACTTATTCATAGTCATTGCCTACCTTTCATTTATTTCAGCTGCTATCTTAGAATATGACTTTTTAAAAATAGTTCAGGCTTATGAGTTACAATCTCACAGGCCTTGACATATTGATAATGAATAAAAATAACTATTATTCTTTGAAAAATATCAAATTATAATTTCTGCTGAAGTATCTAGACCAATATGCATATCTAGCAATTGTTAAAAAATACGGCATTTTAGCATCAGTAGTGAGGACTCTGTGGTTAGGTTGATGATAATGGTTGTTTTGTAATAGGCTATTTCAATGTTCAAGAGATCCCTCTGGAAGGCTGATGTGTCTCTTAGGAGAAATAAGGTAATAAGGTTGAAGGGAAAAGAGGTCTGGGCCAAAATGAAGCACAAAGCAATAACAATGTCTCCACTGGAAAAGTGTACTGACATTGTAAACTTTAAAAAATGGTAAATGACTTCTATTTTAGCTCTGACATGTAATAAGCTCAGATTTGTCACCCATGTCCTGACCTGGAAAAGCTAGGAAACTTAATATCAATGACTTTTCTTAAAGCCTTCTCAGAAATGAGGTCACAGGGCAAATCATCCACCTCAAACATAGAGAGACAAGCACATCCAAGGAGGTACAGCTCACAGTATCCAGCTGCTTGGAGCAGAGGTTATTTAAAGTTACAATAGTAAACACACTTCACTATGAAATCTGACAAGTTGCTGGGGGTTGCATTTAGATTATTATGAGCGGGAAAAACTCTATTGTCTTCATTCAGAAGTGTCCTACATAGTACATAGACTTTAATTTTAAAAGCACCAACAGATTCTCAGTTAGGATCAAAGAAATATCCCTTGTTGGAAGAGAAGTCAATGTGAAACTCTTCCCGAACCCTCTGTATAAAAATCGCTTCCTCTCCAAGGGGAAAAGTCTTGGCTAGAGGGCAATACTGAGACCTTATCTCTTCTAACAGTCAAACATTTCAGCCCACTTCATTCCTTCCCAATCTCTTTTTGGGGGATAGAGGGAGAATATAGTCAATAGAGGATAGGGCATCAAATCACTAGATTGAACCATTGCATCCCAGGAAGGGAATATAGGGAAAGAGGGGAGTAAAGTAACACAAATCTTCTTCCTCCACAACTTACTACCTTAACAAATCCTTAGCACAATGACAGTGGAATATATTAAAACATAACCTTCTCTGAGGAGCAGTAGAAAGTGAAATCCCAAAGTTAAGAATAGAGCCATAATCAGGACATTACTAACCCATAAATATAATTTGCCTTTTTCCCTGAGTCCATTAAGATTGTTTGATTATATTTAGCTGTCACCTATTTGACTATCATATGGGGAATTATGATTTTCTTTTATTTTATTGACTATATTAGGATGACATTGGTCAATGAAATTATATAGGTTTCAGGTGTACAATCATAATAATAAAAGTGTAATATGCTAATTAGACATAGTTGTTGAGTGAATAGGGTAGCATGCTTCAAAGGATATCAGATTGCTATATAGTGGTCCAGAGCCATGGCCAACAGGATTCCTGATTCAATACCCTGAACTGTGTGGATGAGCCACATCTGGAAAAGGCAAGCATCAAAATAGATATCTGGCAAGTGAAACCAAGAAATACCAAGCATCTTAGCGACAATGCTGGTGCTAAGTGCAATGTCTGTGGCTCCCAACATGACCATGAAGACATACATAGGCTCATGGAGACTGGGTTCATATTTGTTGATGAGTGAAAGTTCCTATCAAAGCAATAAGGTACATAACACAGAATGGAATCTCAATCCAGCACTATACAGTTTCCATGCCAGGGATCCCAATAAAAGTCAGCATAGAGGGCATGAACATGCTACCATTTGAAATGGGAATGGCAGATCAGGGTCCTTTCTTTCAAAGGAGCCAAATTTGGAAAACTGTGATTCTCTGTACTGATCTATGACCTTTTCTCAACCAGTCATACAAATATTGAATGACAGAAATAGGAGAATCAACTTCAGCAGCTTATTTAGCATGTTTTAAATAAATGAGACAATGGACACTGGCCCAACAGAAAGCTTTACCAGTATATACACTAGCAAAATCATCTGCCCACTCAGTGATACCCACATTTCAAAAACTGAGTATTTGGACACCTATGCCTATGACGGGGCCAACGTGATCAGGCTGCTTGGTGGTGTTCTTCCATCTTCTCTTTCTTCTTCTAACCTGTTCATAGAAATCAGAAAAACATAAAAATAAATAACAAACATTGGAATGATACTTTAGACAGAGAAACACCAAAATCCTCTATACCTTGAGCCTCACTTTTCTCTCCTCCTCACTTTCTCTCTTTTTACCATCACTTTAGACTAGCAGGCCTGGGTATTTCTATAGAACATGCCAACATTTCTTCGATAAATTATTGATTGAAGGCTCTTTCTAGCATTGTGATTCTACCAATAAAACTACCTCTCCTTACCTGGAACTTCCTTCCCACCAAGGAATTTGCAAATATGACATTCAAGTAGGGCCCAGACTCCATCAAGATAGACATTGGCAGCTACATAATTTTGTATATTTCCATGGCAATTCTAATTCAAGAAACAAATCTTTATATAAACTAGTGGCCCAGTGCACAAAATTCATGCACATTAAAAGGGAATTAATTAGAGGAAATACATTGATATTGCTATTTGCCCTTTCTCTATAATAGAAGTATCAGACATGAAAAAAATTAGTAAAATGTATATGAAAATCTTCCTCCTATCAGAGACTGAGGAGAGTTGCAGGACCCAGAGTCGAGTCCCTGCCCACCATGTTGCCACAAAATCGCTCAAGACCCAGACCCAGCTGACCCCACCCACATTGGGCAAGAACCAGACCTGGCCAGCCCCACCCTTATTAAGCCCCACCGGGCAGGGTCACAACCTCAGGTCCCCTGGCCTGGTGCCAGGTGCGGGGTGGACCCAAATGAACAAAATAAAAAATGAAAGAGGAGAAGTAACAACCAACCCCACATAAATAAAAAAGATTATTAAAAAAATATTATTAACAACCCTACTCCAAAAACCTGGACAACCTAGACAAAATGTACATATTACCAGAAAAAATACAATCTTCCTAAATTCAATCAGGAAGAATCAGAAAACTCTTAGCAATATGGGTATAGAGGGATCATACCTCAACATAATAATCAAACAAGAATGAGAAATCATAAGTATTCAAATTGGAAAAGAAGAAATAAAACTCATTATTCACAAATGACATGATATTGTACATAAAAAACCCTAAAGAGTACACCAAAAAACTACTAGATTTTGTAAATGAATTCGGAAATGTAATAGGATACAAAATTAAAACCTGAAGTTTATGGTATTTTTATACACCAATAATGAACTCATAGAAAGAGAAACTTAAAAAAAAAAAAGAATTCCATTTACAATTGGTACCTAGAAATAAACTTAACTAATGAGGTAAAAGACCTATAGTTAGACTACAGGATGCTGAAAAAAGAAAAGAGAAAGAAAGATATAAACAAGTGGAAGAACATACCATGTTCATGGATTGGGAGAACAGCATCTTTAAAATGTCCACAATGTCCAAAGAGATCTATACATTCCATGCAATCCCAATTAAAATATCAATGGCATATTTCACAGACCTAGAACAAACTCTCCAAAAATTTATATGGAATAAAAAAAGACCTCAAATAGCTGAAACAATCCTGAGAAAGAACAAAGTAGGAGGGATCACAATACCAGATATTATGGTATATTACAAAGTCACCATTCTCAAAACTGAATGGTACTGGCACAAGAACAGACATATAGACCAATTAAACAGAACAGAAAACCCAGAAATAGATCCAAGCCATTATGCTCAATTAATGTTTGACAAAGAAGTCAACAGCATACAATGGAGTCAAGACAGTCTCTTCAATAAATGGTGTTGGGAAAATTGGACAGATATTTGCAAAAAAAAAAAAAGAAAGAAACTAGATCACCAACTTACACCATACTAAAAAATAAACTCAAAATGAATAAAAGATTTAAACTTAAGACAGAAAAGCAAACCATAAAAGTCTTAAAAGAATTCATAGGCAGCAAAATATCAGACATATCATGTAGTACTATCTTTACTGATACATCTCCTAGGACAATGGAAAATAAGGAGAAAATAAATGGAACTACATCAAAATAAAAAGCTTCTGCATAGTAAAATAAACCATGAACAAAATAACAAGAAAGACCACTGAATGGCAGAACATATTTGCCAATGTTATATTTGAGAAGGGTTTAATCTCCAAAATTTATATGGAATTCATGCAACTTAACAAAAGGAATATAAGCAATCCAATAAAAAAAAATGGGCAAAGGACCTAAATTGACACTTTTCAAAAGAGGACATAAAGAAGGCCAAGAGGCATATGAAAACATGCTCAAGGTCACTAATCATCCTGGAAATGAAAATCAAAACAACAATGAGGTATCATCTCAGACCAGTCAGAATGGTTATCATCTACAAATCAACAAATGACAAGTGCTGGCAATGATGTGTGTGGGGAAGCATGGGGCTTGGTTGGAAAGTCTGTAAAGAGGAATCTCTGAAAGGTTGGGGGCATCTAGGGGGACCTTGCGGAAAACGGCAGACCCTGCATTGACTTTTCTAAACAAATCTGAGCCCCTCGGTATTTTACTGGAATCTTTATGCTTAATCTTTAGGTATCCTTGCTTAAAGGACACTCCAAACACATGTGTCCTCCCAAGATTACTCACCCTACTGATTGAGTCTAAAAGATAAACTTTATCTCAAACTGCTGTACAATAAAAGCCTGAAAAGGCACATGATAGAGGCTGTCTGGTTCTTTTAGCCAGGCAGTTCCTTAGCTCTCTCTTTCATAGCAATCCTGTGTCAAAGTAATCATTCATCCATTGCTCAGAGTCTGCTGATCAGCCCAGCAGATGTGGAGAAAAAGGAATCCTCATACAGTGCTGGTGGGAATACAGACTGGTGCAGCCACTGTGAAAAACAGTATGAAGTTTCCTCAAAAAATTAAAAATGGAACTCCCATTTGACCCAGTAGTCCCACTTCTAGGAATATATACCAAGAAACCAGGAACACCAATCAGAAAGGACACATGCATCCCTATGTTCATAGCAGCACAACTTACTGTAGCTAAGATTTGGAAACAGCCTAAGTGCCCATCAGCAGATGAGTGAGTTAAAAAATGGTGGTACACCTATACAATGGAATACTATGCTGCTATAAAAAAGAACTCTTACCATTTGCAACAGCATTGATGTACCTGGAGAGCAATATGCTAAGTGAAATAAGCCAGTAGAAGAAAGATAAATATCACATAGTCTCACTCATATGTGGAATATAATGAAAGACTTACACTGATGAACAAAAGTAGATCCAGAGACATAGAAACATTGAACAGACCATCCACCTTTTGAGGGAAGGTAGGGTAAGTTGGGGAGAGGGGTAAGAGATCAACCAAAGGACTCGTATGCATGCATATTAGCATAACCAATGGACACAGACAGAAAGGAGGTGAGAGCATGTGCTGGGGGCAGAAGCAACTGGGAAGAGGTCAGTGGGGAAAAGGAGACATAAGTAATACTTTCAACAATAAATAATTTAAATTTTTAAAAATCCAGTGACATTGATGACACTGCATAGGAAATAGTGTAAAGTGTTAGAATTTGATGTATATGAAGTAAAATTATATGTTCAATTGTTTATGATCATACTATTATAATCTTTTGAATTATGGCTCTAAAGTCTTTACTTTGTGGTGGTAAATTGTACATTAAGTCAATTTATAATTTATCCACTTAATTTATTTATAATTACTTGTTTTCCACAAAATATTTATGTAGCATATTAAAAGGACATAAATAGAATTATTATATAACAGAAGTACGAATTGGACTTTGAATTCAAGCAAAAGGTGAAGTAGGTATAAAATGATGAGTTTTAACATTTTTTTAATGATAAGATCCGATGTTTAAGAAAATATTTTTCAATAAAAGCAAATTCTGCCTGACTGGTGTGCCTCAGTTGTTGAGTGTTGACCTATGAACCAGGAGGTCACAGTTTGATTCCTAGTCAGGGCACATGCCTGGGCATGATCTCCAGTGTAGGTTGTGCAAGAGGCAGTTGATCAATGATTCTCTTCTATCATTGATATTTCTATCTCTCTCTCTCTCAAGGTAGAAAGGCTTTGAAAGATTTTCAAATTTCATTCCAGTAATCTTGAGTTCATCTTAGGAGATGCAATTATTAGATTTAGCACCTTAATATCATAAACTGTGTTTGTGACTGTGTCATCTAAGTTAATGGAACTGCCTTGAAGATAGAGACACCATATGAATTACTTTTGTGTTTTTAGTGCTGTATAAAAAAAATGATGGAGGTCTTATTTAAAAAGCACAACTTCACCAACAGTGTGCTCTGTTGATGCTGTACACTGCCAAAAAGTTACATTTTATTTTTCATTTATACAAAATTATGCCTAAATACAATAATCAAACAAAGTCTTGGCCTCAACTTCCACTTTCCCAAATGTTCAACATGGTAAACAAAGTTTTATTGGCCTTTGATGAAATGAAAGTGCAAATGAATTAATTTTTGTTTCTAGGTATGATAAAAATCATATTTATTCATATTTTAAAATATTTTCTATATTCACTAAAATTTTCAAAAAGTTACAATTTACTTGATTAATACTTGACTTTTCTTGAAATGCAAAGTCAGAGTATCAAATAGTTAACATTTGAAAGTAACAAAGTGCCTAGAAAATTAAAAATTTGGAATTCAATACACATATTTGCTATAACTTATTTGATTCTATATTTCCTTCACTTTCTTAATTATATATCATAGTTTAACATTTCTAAGAATAATTATTTCCATAAAAGATACAATAGTTATTTATAGATTTAAACAGAAAAACTTTGATGGGGTCTAAATAGGTATCTCAAAAGTGTTTGGATTATCTCTTATTAGAAAGGGGGCTCTACTTCAATTTCTTTCTTTGAGCTTCAATAAGTTAAATCATGAGCCTCTGAGTATACTGGGAATAAGGTACTGGAATTCACACTTGCTTCTTTTCCTCAATATTTGTACATTCATTTTTACAAGCCATTGAAAGCTGAAAAAAATATTATATTGTATATGACATGACATGGTCTCTATTAACTCCATTCCTCAGGAGAATTGCATCATAGTTTTGCCCAACTGCTGACATTATATTTGTCCTCTATTTGTCTCATTGAAAACAATTTCTTTATAACTGCGTATATAGTTACGTTAGCATATCAATGAAGGCACATAAAGAGACTGAAGAATTGACCTTGTGAGTATATGTTTTTCTAGGCATTTCTGAGATCTACACAGAGAAACATTAGAAAGGATGTATGGGGACTGTGGGAAAATGCACCCTATAATTATGCATGAGGGGTTACTCTTATGAAATGCTAAAAGGAGAATGATACTTAGGTTGTCAGGATTTCAGCTAAGACATAGGAGGATAAACAAGTAGTACTGAGATCCTCCTGGTCTAGTTAGCACATTTACCAATTGTTTTCCTTGTCATCTACAGTGAATCTCTTTAGATCTTTAACTACAGCAAGAACATCTCCTGATTTAGGTGAGTATTTGAATATAATACCAAAAGATAAACAGAGGAAGGTTATATGTTAAGATACTTGGATTCTTAGCATTTTTCCTAGACTTATTCTTCACTTTTGCAAATCTTCACACTCCTCCATGCAGATATACACCTGAAAACAAGGCAAGTGAATTTGCATCTGTATTATGTTTTATGAATTTTTTAATATTAAACAGTTATAGAGAAAATAAAATATTAATTTCAAGTAGGTGTATTTAATAGTCATGTATTGAGGACAGAAAAAATCTTTTTGTCTAGAATATTAGAAGATTCTTTATACAGAAAGTAATGTTTTTACTACCTGTCCCTGCTCCCGGAAGTAGAGACACTTCACCAAGATGGAACTGTTTGGAAGGCAGTTTAGTGTATGTGTCCTGTGTTCAGGTTAGATTTATGTAGAGGCAATATTTATTTACTCTTAAGCAGTGGTTAGTGACACAATGAACTCGGCAATACTGCTAGGCAGGGAATATATAAAATGAGTGTAAAGAGAACAATGGAGGGGAATATAGTCAATGGAATTCACAGCATCAGCACAGGAGTTGTTTTGATTCGGGAAGAAAAACAGGATAAAGTGTTATTACAGAAACAAAACATGGGTTTTATAAAGAAAATTCTGTAGAGCTCCTCACTAATATCAACTTGGAAGAGACCTTTAAGCAGTTCATTTTGTTTGGATAGAATTTCATTTGATTTTTTTCCCCAGAATAGTAAAGTTTAAAAAGATGTGGATGCAAAGGCTTATGACAATGGTTTAAAAAAATCTCTTAAACTGATTAACAAAACACTGCAAATTATCACTCAGGATTACAGAGGCAATTAAAATGGCATAGAGAATATTAGCAAGAGGAAATGACAGCACCTATTATAAGAAAATGTATTTAAAACTCAAACATATTTTATCATAAAGGAAATAGTTATCAAGTAAGTGCATGATGAAAATGCAGTGTTTTTTTTGTGGGGGGGGAGTAATAAATTTCTAGAGTAGAAGTAGGAAATCATAAGTAGATATCAGAACTTAATTAGGGACGTTAGCTGAAAGAAACTCCTTTCCTAGTGGGTAGAGAATGGCAGAGAGAGGAAAAAATAAGAGTGAGTAAAATTGTAACAAATATTTTATATCTGCTAGAGATAAATCATTATAGAGTGAAAAAAGGGAGAAATGTATGAGTAGAGATAACTAAAAATCAGCCATGGAACTCAGAGCTGCATAATTTTTAGTGACAACCTTTCCAGAATTGTGATATTTTTCTAACATTATTTAGTTAACTGTTGGGTAAAATAAATGTATAGACTATAATGTGAGGTTTTCAGGCATTTGGTGGTAGATAATTAAAGGAACAAGGACATTATGTCAAGTGGTCAAGAAGTAGCTACTGTGTTGTAATGAATAAAATTTAGAAAATGTGAATCATGCAGCAATGATAAACTAAGGGAATATGGGTGTCACATGAATAACTTCTGCGAAGGTATGAGGAGCTGAAAATAAGAATTAATAAGTGAGAGGTAAATGGCTAGAGAGCTTGATGTGTTCTTTTGCTAGCGAAGATGAGAGGTGATTCAGAAAAACAAGCAAACAACCTTTTGAATTCATAGTCCTATGAGGTTAAGGGAACAATGTGGTAGACCACTTTTTTGGCTCATTTACAATTGGATGTCCATGATGCCTGAAAATAATTTGCACAACCCTATTGAAGAAAGAGAGTCTGTGACCATCCAACATAAGTAGAAAGTGAACACCAAACTGGGTGGAATTACAGAGTGCTAAGAGGAATTTAGAGGATGGTCATTTAATAGATCTCTCCAAACCATTTTATAAAAATAAAAACTGGCTTCTCAGATGTGTAGCTCTGGGTGGAATTGATTGCACACAAAGCCAAGTGTTCAAAAGTAAATGTTCTTTAAAGAACAATAGGAATTAGAAGGCTTTTGAGCTTTGGCCAAGTGTATGATTCTAGGATACTAGGGGATAATAAATCTTCATCAGAGTAGAAATAAGCTTTCTCTTTGGTATTAAGTCATCCTCAGAAAAGTTTCCTTTAGATGGTGTTGACTCTTGTATCATGTCATCAAAGACCAACTCTGGCTCTGTCACAGCTAATAGAGACTATCAAAGAAAGTGATCAGCAACTGTGAAAAATTCAGGATGGACAAGACCATTTACCTGAAAACCAATTTTTTTTCTTCTCACTTGGAAGAGAAGCAAGAATCATGCCTTAACCGGTTTGGCTCAGTGGATAGAGTGTCAGCCTGTGGACTCAAGGGTCCCAGGTTCGATTCCGGTCAAGGGCATGTACCTTAGTTGTGGGCACATCCCCAGTAGGGGGTGTGCAGGAGGTGGCTGATTGATGTTTCTCTCTCATTGATGTTTCTAACTCTCTATCTCTCTCTCTCCCTCTCTGTAAAAAATCAATAAAAATATATTTTAAAAAAGAGAAGGAAGAATCATAGATAATTGAACAAATTTTCTAAATATGTGTGTGTGTGTGTGTGTGTGTGTGTGCAGAGATGGTAATTTAACAATCAGGATTAGGAGGTAAGAGTTAGTGAAAGGAATGGGAAAGGTCACAAATAAAATAATTATATCAATCCAGTTAAGAAGTAGGTCTTGTCCATATAGATTCAGAGCTAAACTGACGGGAAGACTAATAATTAGTGGTTACATATTATCTGCATCCTGGATTACTCAGTAATCACTTAAACAATTGCTTACAACAGCAGAAAAGTGAGCATTTCAATGTATTGATTCTTCAAAACTGAAATAACCTTGAAGGAAACCATCTAACTTTTGCATATGTGTGTATTTAATGTCCTATTACAAAAATATACATTCAGACTTAGATTCATATTTTTGTTGAAATTCAAGAAGTGAGGAGATAATTTTTGTTCATATATCTTCATCTTTTCTTGGTGTAGCCTTTCTGAGTAGAAGCTCTTGGAGTAGAATTAAATTGATTTAGAAAAATAACAGAAAAGTTATTGCAAATATAAATAAATCTTTATCTATTACACAGTAAGTTCATTATTAGCTCTGAAGTATAGTCATTTGAATCATGATATGGTGTTATCATAAGACCAAATATTCTCATGTAAACTGAAGTGCAAAATAGTCAAATGAGTTCAGCCTCATTTTCTGATATGTTCTGTAGCTTTACTGTTTGTTTATCCAGACCCTGCACAGAGCCCCATCTATGGAAGATAGCTAATAAAAGGATATTGACCTTAATTTATATTAGTTGTGTGCCTAATTTCAATACATGAGAGAAAAGTAAACTTCCAAGGAATTGTACTAATGCATAAATATGTGAATTGCCAGCATATATATATATATTGGGATCATAGACTAACACATTCATAGCCAAATAAATGGAAATAGAGTTGTTTAATAGTATACAAAGGTGCTTGTAAAAACATATAAAAACCTGTTATTTATTTTTATCAGAAATCATAAACTGAAGAAATATAATTACCTATTTAATATTGCAGTGTATATTTGACATTAAATGTTTTTGCTTTTCATGTTTTCTTATTTTTTCAACTAAAATAATATTGAATAATATCAGTTTTGGTACACATATGAAAAATAGAGATATTATTAATTGATCCAAAAACACTTCCAAATAAATAATCATAGTAAATTTTAATTTTGGCTTCTCATTCTATTAGGTAAAAATTTTTCCAGCTCAGATTTTGCAGAAATGTAAGTGAGAACAGAAAACAGAAGAGAGATACTGAACCCACACTGTCTTGAATCAGACACTCTAAAGCGGGGAGTTCTAAGGCATCATGTTCAAACTCAATGGCACAGTCTTCATGCCCTCGGTGCTGACACTGGTGGGGATCCCTGGTCTGGAGTTGGTTCAGTCCTGGATTGGCATCCCTTTCTGTGCCATGTACATCGTTGCTCTGTTTGGGAATTCTCTGATCGTGGTCGTCATCAAATCTGAGCGCAGCCTTCATGAGCCCATGTATGTCTTCCTGGCAATGCTTGGAGTCACAGACATTGCTCTCAGCACCTGCATCCTGCCCAAAATGCTGGGAATATTCTGGTTTCATCTGCCAAAGATACAATTCGATGTCTGTCTCTTGCAAATGTGGCTAATTCACACTTTCCAGTCCATTGAGTCAGGTATTCTGCTGGCCATGGCCCTGGACCGCTATGTGGCAATCTGTGATCCTCTGAGACATGCAACCATTTTTACTCACCAACTTCTCACTCAGATTGGGGCTGGGGTGACACTCAGAGGGGTCATTCTTGTGACTCCTAGTATCATCCTCATCAAATGTCGGTTGAAGTATTACTGGACCACTGTGGTCTCCCATTCATACTGTGAGCACATGGCCATCGTGAAATTGGCAGCAGAAGATAGTAGAATCAACAAAATCTATGGTCTGTTTGTGGCTTTCAGTGTACTTGGCTTTGATATAATCTTCATCACACTATCCTACATTCGAATATTTATAGCTGTCTTCGGACTGCCTCAGAAGGAAGCCAGGCTCAAAGCCTTTAACACCTGCATTGCCCACATTTGTGTCTTCCTTGAGTTTTATCTCCTGGCTTTCTTCTCCTTCTTTACACACAGGTTTGGCTTCCATATTCCACCTTACATTCATATTCTTCTGTCCAATCTTTACCTGCTTGTCCCTCCATTGCTCAATCCTATTGTGTATGGTGTGAAGACCAAACAGATTCGAGATCGAGCGTCCAAAATTTTTCACTGTCAGGAGGCTTCCTGATTGTTTTTCTTATTTTATATCATACTAGAAGCCTGGTGCATGACATTTATGCAAAAGGAAGGTCCCTCAACCTTGCCCGCACTTTCTGCAATCAGCTGTCTAAATTCGGCCTACACCAGCAGTTGGACATCCCTCTCACAATCCAGGACCTCTGGCTCCTACCTGCCTCTGCCTGTCTGCCTGATCATACCTAACTGTGCCCCTGCTGGCCTGATCATCACTAACCACCTTTGCCTGCTTGATCTCCCCCCTAATTGCTGGCTCCCCTGCTGGCCTCATCACCCTTAACCACCTATGAATCAGCCCCTGCCAATGTGGCTTTGTCTGGAAGGAATTTGGACAGCCCCTGCCAATGTGGCTTTGTCTGGAAGGAATTTGGACATCTGGAAGATGTTTGGTCAATCCAGTCTAATTAGCATATTACCCTTTTATTAGTATACATAAATAACACTTAGAGAAACCATTGTTCTTATCAACATTCTGTGCTTTCTCAAGTATATTGTGTGTTAAAAAAAAGTTTGCTTTCAAGACACTAAGGCTACAAATGCTATTTAAACAATTTCAGTTTTTTATGGATATGGAATTAATTGATCAACAGGTGCCATAAGATACAGGAGAATCATAAAGACTTTTTATTCAGGCATTGAAATTCTTTCCTCAATCCTTCAGTGAGAAGGGGTTTTAAAAACACACTTAAATGTAATTGGTTAGCCTCTGATTCAAAATGTTGATTGTAGTGTTCTTTAAAAACTGAATAAATCCAGTTTGAATCTAAGAATTCTAATGATAATGAACTCACTTCTTTTTGTTTTATTTTCATTTCAGTAATGTCGTCCTCTTTTCCTCATCATTTTTCTAATTTTCATTAGCATTCAAGTATGTGTTTGTTTGTGTGTGTGTGACTTACCTTATGGCATTAAAAATTGCTTCAGGCTCATCTTGGATATTTGTTGAACTGAACCACTGGTATGCCTCGTGCTTTCTACTTGTCTTTCTTTATGGTTCCCTCTGCTGACAGAGCAAGGAATTTTTGTGTACACTAGCTTATGTAAGTGCACATATCAATAAATGTTTCTATGTGTAACCATTTATATATAAATTCAGCTCATTTTCAGTTCCTAGTAACATCTGCCCATGCAATTCATTACCACCTGGATCTTTCTGGCCTCTTCTTCTTGCTTATCAGTAAATTCTCCTTCAACAGTGAAGCACCTTCCTTCAGCCACCTCTTACCCATTTATTTCATTGGTAATTTCCAGATTAAAGCCCCCTATGATATGATAATCGTTGCCTCTGTGATAAAAACTTTGTCATGCTTTTATGATCATGTGATCTTTGTCCCAATTGCTACTACAGGAGGTTACTTCATTCGTCTGTTATACAATTGGACTTATGTTGTGATAGTCTGCATCTCTCTGAGAATCCTCCAACATCCTCAACAATTGCATTTAATTGAAGAACCTCTCTGTGGTTTACAGTTTTGTGTTTTTAAAAAATATATAAGGACATGTATTCACTATTACCATCTCATACAAAATAGCTTTATCAACCTGAAAATCTTATGAACTTCACCTATTCACCTTGTGAACAAATGATTTTTAAAGGGACAGAGTAAATATTTTAAGCTTTTATGATCATGTGATCTTTGTCCTAATTGCCATTACAGGATGTTCTTGAATAATGTCATTTCATTCAACATAGTTCTTTTATAAAGTGGATAAGATGTCATAGAAACTTATTGTTTTCGTCAATTAGCTTAAGGTTAAAATTGGTTTCAATATATGATGTTTCTGTAAAAGTTTCAGAAAGTATAAATGATGTCAAATGAGGACTTACTGAATAGGGCAAAATTCCATAAATTAATGGTGAGGTGGCACTCTAATCAGATTTTACTCAGAGAAAGAAGCCACAAGCTGGTGTGGTCTTGCACAATAGGTTGTCCCATAGACTTGACATGTTCATATTCTGTGTGACTGATCAAGAGTAACATTAGACTTTACAGGTGCAAAGTAACTTGTAGCCATTTAGTAAAATATTCAGGTTTTGAACTGGATTTATTACCTGGATACAAGGTTATTCATGTGTACAAGACTGTGTGCATATTTTCATCAGTGTCATTACACTGTCCTTTATTTCCCAATGTAACCAATGTCCTTCATAGAGTCACAGACTATACATCCTATTGAAAATCCATGCTGCTTTCCCCATTGTATGTTTCCTTGAAGTTCTCCTCCTATATTTGTATGACGATACTGCTTTCTGGATATATGTTTCTCAAGGACTATTTGCATCCACTGTGATGTTACCTGTACTTGGAAACCCTTGCTCTGTTACCTGATAATATTACTATCATTCTTTAAGACTGAACTCAGTTTTTTTGGTATCCCTTTAAACATGTTTAATTAGATGTTCTTTTCTCAGACACAGTATTATTTTGGTGTTACATAATTATTTACACAGTTTAAAACTATATTATATTAAATCTATCTTTTTCTACATTATCTTGATTAGATGCTGGATTATTTTTCTTTTCACTTAATTCATTTACTTTCCCTTCTCACTTTGTTTTTCATATGTTTTTGGCATATATCTGACTTTTAATAAATACTCTATGACACTACTGATTCTCTCATTGATTTCAGTGACTTGGTAAGATAAGAAATTTTGTAGGGTAATTTGGGTGAGTGAATAAGAGCAAAATGTTCACTTTTGGACATGTTAAATAAAGAAGTAGGATCTCTGGGTAGAAATAACTAGTCAGGAACTCAATTTAGACACCTGGAAAAATAACTTTACTAATTTATTTTCATATTTCCCATGCTTGTCATAGCATTGATACTGTACATATGAAAGAAGGCTTTGTTGACCATTGGACATTTGTGTTCCATTCATTATATCATTTAATCCTTATTGTGATTCTGTAAAGTATACATATTTTTGCATTCAATCAATGATAGAATCACAATTTTCAAACTGAAAAATAAAACTCACCAGCTATTAGTGATGGAATCAATTTTTGACCTTGACTTTTCTCTCCCTGTAGCTTTCGCTGTAAAATATCTGATAAAGCCTCTCAAGATATGCTCATTGAGGAAGTGAATGAATTACATTAGTGTAAGGAGACACACTGCTGCAAGGCATATCAAAGTTAATAAGATACATATATAGTAGGCAGTAAACAAGAATATTTCTATAGTAAAACAAAAACAAAAACAACACACACATAAAAAGCCAGTTTTAAGGAATTAATTTATTTGAGCAAACACAAATGTTCTTTAAATATTTGAAAAATACATACCAACTTTGGTCAAACATTATCAATTTCCAACTTAATAAACTCTCACCCAATGAAATGAGCAAAATGTAAACAGATGTAATCCATAGATCATTTGTACAGATGCCCAAAGTAGATTTCCCTGTGCTCCATCCAAAATAGAATTAATATTATTAGTTAAGAAAATAATTGTTTTCAAATGAAGCATTTAATGAATGTGACAAAGAATATATATTCTTCAAAAACGTACTGAATGTCAGTAAGTAGAATTTTGTGTCTCTGGAAATTATACATAAATTTGGAATTCATATTTACAGCGATAAAAGGCTACATTGACTGGACATATATATAGTAAAATAGAAGTAATCCCTGAAACTTATAATAAGAGGTTAAGGAAGACTTGAGAAAATCTACTCAATATCAAAAAAATATCAGATGTAGGAGAATAAAATACATTTAAAAATAGATTTCCATATTCTTAAAGTGAATAAGTGTAAGACTTCCATCAATCTAGTCAATATTGCAAGGTAAAAGCATGTTTTCTGAAGCTTGAGTCCCTGGTTTAAATTCTCCATTAGCACTTCCTTGTGCAACTTATATAACCTCTCTGTCTCAGTTTACCAATTGATAAAGCGAGCATAATAAACACCTATCTCAGTGTATATTTTTGTGGACTAAAGAAGTAAATATGTGTAAAGTTCTCAGTAAATAGGCAAATACACAGTGATCATTATTTGAAAATTAAGTCATTATTACCATAATAAATCAAAAGAAACTTGAGAATAGTCATTTTTACTTGAGAAATTTCAAACAGAGCATGGAACAAATAAAAATTAAGAAACACACCTGTTTATATAAAATGCATTGTCCAGTGTACTGAGAAGCTTTAAAATGTGACAATAATTAGCCTAGTCATTCCACATTTCAGGATATTAAAATGTTATTAATAAATATAGAATATGAAATAATATCAATAATAAATAACAATGTTGCCAACAGTTATTGAAAGCTTCCAGTAAAGAGGCTGTACTTTATTTCTAAAAGAAAGAAAATATAAATGTGCAGGATCAACTATCTCTGATGAAAGACACAGCTGAATGTTGGGAACAAGGTTGCAAGGATTGTTAATGCACTAGGACTTCATGAAACAGATTCTACCAACATGAGTTTGTAATATGTATATCAGTTTTCAGAAATTTTCTTATTTGGGAAGAAAAGACCCATCACTCGGTCATGAATCTGCTTGGTCTTGACACCATATACCAAGGGATTGACTGTAGGGGGTACCAGAAGGTACAAACTTGCAAAAATTATGTGGACACTTGGAGGTACCTTCTTGCCAATACGGTGAGTTAGGAAGCTAAATAGTGCAGGTGTGTAGAAGGCAAGAATAGTGCAGACATGGGCAGCACAGGTGCCCAGTGCTTTAGAGCGAGCATTCTGGGAAGAGAGCTGAAAGACAGCCTGGAGGATTTTGATATAAGATGTGGCTATGAGCCCTAGGTACAATACCATCACTGAAAGGGCCACTGAGATTCCATATGCTCTGTTAATGAGAGTGTTGGCGCTGGCCAACTTCACCACAGCCATGTGCTCACAATAGGTATGATTGATGACGTGTTTGGTATAATATGGTAGCCTCTTAATGAGAAGAGGACAGGGAAAAACCATAAGAATAGCTCGGGTCATGCTACCCAGACCCATTTTAATGACCATGGTTGTTGTCAGGATGGTTGTATAACGCAGTGGGATACAAACAGCTATATACCGATCAAAGGCCATGGCAACTAGGAGGGCTGACTCAATTATGCAAAATGTGTGAATGAAATACATTTGTGCTAGACAGATATCAAAGTCAAGCTCATGGGCTTCCAACCAGAAAATACCAAACATTTTTGGGGCTACGGAAAAGGCAAGAGCCATGTCATTCATTGCCAGCATGCAAAGGAAGAAATACATAGGCTGGTGGAGGCTAGGCTCTAGTTTGATGGTGACAATGATTATGCTGTTCCCCAGCAGAGCCAGGACAAGCATGAGGCAGACAGGAATGCCAATCCAGCAGTGAAAGTCTTGCAAACCAGGAATACCAACCAGGAAGAAGGAAGAGATGTAGTGATATGTAGAATTGTCTGCCATGTTAAAACTCTGTAAGTTGCATGCTCACGTACACAGTAGCCAGTTAATTCTCCAGTAGAAGAAAGCAGTGTAACAGAGTGATTCTTCTATGGTCCAGCAAGTAGAAAACCCAGAAACATGATTTAATAGCCTACCTGGAGGGCAAACTCCCTCTAAACCTCTGTCAGTAATCAGGTATACCACTTCGCCATTCTGAGTTTCAGCATCTTCACCTGCAAATGAGAAGACTGAGTTCACGTCTTTCAAATATTTTTTCCTAAGTTTTGGAATTGTATTCAATTCTACCCTGATGTGTTTATTTCCTATTAGAGGATAAGTTAGTAATATAATAGCCTCATTATTGTGTCAAAGCCAACATGGATTCTGTGAGATAAAGTTTTAGAGAAAAAAACAAGTTGTCTTTTCAAAGAAATTGATATCAAGTGTGGATACAAATACATAAACACACACACACACAATAAGTTGCAGGTGTTTCAAAAATAATAATAATACTCATTCATAGTGAGCATAACAAAATAATCAGAAATTTCGAATAAGATCTTCTAACCCTAAAATGTAGAATGTACTTATAAAATTAAAGCCAATCAATGCCCTCTCATTAATCAAAGACAAATTTTTCCCTATTTTCAAAGAATTCCTTAAGAAGACCTGAAGATGTATAGCATAACACAATCATATAAACAGAAACAAGTGGAATATATTATGTCTTCATGTTGTCAAATGATTTAAAATTGCTGCAAATAAGCACAATCATTTTCAATAAGCCCAGAATATTTTCTGCAAAGCCTTGGTTCCAAGCTGCAGACATCACTCCTTCTGTATCTAGCATTTTTCTTGGCAAATAATGTGAAGGACAAAGCAAGTGCAATTCAGCCCTATTGGCCTCAGCAGCAGGAGTAGTTTCTTATGGCTCTTGTTCTGACCCTGTCCTTTTGTTTTGGTAACTGACCCCTATCGTTCTTCCTAGCATCCAGGTTTGACCTGGTATCATAATCCTGGCATATGCACTTCACTCTTAACATGCTTTTACATTTATAATTGCTCTCAGTGTCTCAGTTTTTGGTCCTGAACGCTGCTGATGTGAAAACTCAAGATATATTGATAAATATTCCTAATGGCAGTGTTACCTTGTGTAGAAGTCTAAACCTAAATAGTGTGTGTGTGTGTGTGTGTGTGTGTGTGTGTGTGTGTGTGTGTTGGGGAGTGGAACGGTCTGCTATTCCTTATTAAAAGTTAAAAAAAGTTATATAATTCATAAAAGTTCAGAACTTAAACTTTAGCCACAATAAAGAAACTTAGTGTTGTGGAAATTACTGCATAACGGGATGAAGCCTATAACCCAAGACAAAGAAAAGAATTTAGGATGAAACCTGCAAATAGTGAATATCAAGAGTATGAAGAGGTTTTAAGTATTTATCAAACTCTTCCTGTTTGCAAATTTTCAAATGATTGTTTTCCACTTGGAAATTTGTTTGGCCAAGTTCCATTCTTATATTTGCTTCTGGGAGAATCAAACATACAAAAAGCTAACCCACCTAAGATTACAAATAAGCATAATCACTCTTGGTAAATATTTGTAAATATTTTAAAATCATCATTTTAGTTTTTAATAAACTAACTTTCAAGATAGTAACATGTCATCTACACCAAGAGGAAAGAAGCACTTACAAGATCATAACATGTCCTGTGTACCAAGAGAAAAGAAGTTAAGTGACTTCTTAACAAGGGAAGCTTCCTGACAGAGCCCTAGAATGTGGCACACTGAGGAAATTACAGAGAACTACCTCCCAATCATTCTCTGCTTATACAGTTACCTCTCTCATCTCAAAGGTCTTCTCTGTCTTCTCCCAGGCTTATTTTGAAATAAATTTTGGAGAAATGCATTTATTTCAATAAGGTTATTTTTTATGTTATCTTCAGCAGTCTGCCAGGCAATCGAAATACCTGCCCAGACCTTTCTAATTTTCTACTGGCAATACCGTTCCATCTGCTTCTGAACCATATAAGTGCCTTATTTCTTCTGATATCCTGAGCTTTGCTATTTTGTCTGTTTCTGAGTCAGTCAGCATTTTCCCTTGCCTGTAATCTGCTATTTCAGAGTAGAAAACTGTATTGGACTACAGTGGTCTTTTCTCTACAGTCTCTTGAATACATTATATATTTTATACTAAAGTATTGAAATATCCCTAAATAAGCTCTCCCATTCTCTTTTATCCAAATGCTTCTTATTTGTTGACAACAACAGATACCGCCCAGCCAATAGGAAACCTCGGAAATATCTTTGCCATCTCTATTTCTACCACTCCAATCAAGTAGCCATGAAGTCTTCATTTCTGTTAAAGATTTTACCATGTGCTCTTTCTGTTTTCACTGGCACGTCATCGCTTTCATTAGACTGTGAATACCCAAAGGAAGGCACTTAATCTCAGTAAACTCTCAGTGGAAAGATCTGATTTTTCTTTATGTCCTCCACAGTCCCTCAAAAATGTCCCAGATTTCTATCTTGCTCTCAAGGCTTCTGACCCACCAGCAATAATTTATTCATAATCATTGCATACCCTTCATTTATTTCACCTGCCATCTTAGAATATGATTTATTTATTTTTTTTTAGTATATTTTATTGATTTTTTACAGAGAGGAAGGGAAGGGGATAGAGAATCTGAAACATCGATGAGAGAGAAACATCGATCAGCTGCCTCCTGCACACTCCCCACTGGGGATGTGCCCACAACCAAGGTACATGCCCTTGACCGGAATCAAACCCGGGACCCTTCAGTCCAAGGGCTGATGCTCTATCCCCTGAGCCAAACTGGTCAGGGTGCATATGATTTATTTTTAATTGTTTCTGGTTATGAGTTACACTAGAGGTTCAGTGCACAAAAATTTGTGCACTCTGGGGGGTCTCTCAGCCCAGCCTGTGGCTTCTTACAGTCTGGGACCCCTCAGGGGATATCCACCTCCTGTCCACCACTCCCCAGGGGATCAGGCCTAAGGTGTCACTCAGACATCCCTCTGGCAGCCTGGGAGCCTTTGGGGGATGTCCACTTGCCAGTGGGGAGCAGGCCTAAGCTGCAGTTGGACATCCTTAGCACTGCTGAGGAGGTGGGAGAGGCTCCCGCCACCACCGCTGTCCTGGCAGCCGTCAGCCTGGCTTGTGGCTGAGCAGAACTCCCCCTCTGGAAGCACACTGACCACCAGCTCCTACATTGAGAGTCTGCCCCCTGGTAGTCAGTGTGTGTCATAGGGACCAGTCATTCCCAGTCATTCTGCTGTTAGGGTCAATTTGAATATTACCCTTTTATTATATAGGATAAATATTAGAATTTTATTTGGTTCCTCCTCTCCAAATCTCATTCTTCAAAGACCCATCCTTTCTCTTATAAATGTGTGACATCATTTATATGTTTGTAAATCTTCCTTTTCCATTTTACTTTCAAATGTTTTATCTTGAATTCTATCTCACAATCCTTAATATGCTGTAGATAATGATTAAAAATAACTATTATTATTTGAAAAATATCAAATTATAATTTCTGCTGAAGTATCTAGACCAATATGCATATCTTGGAATGGTTAAAAAATACGGCAGTTTAGCATCAGTAGTGAGGACGTTGTGGTTATGTTGGTGATTATGGTTGGTTTGTAATAGGCTATTTCAATGTTCAGGAGATCCCTCTGGAAGGCTGATGTGTCTCTTAGGAGAAATAAGGTAATAAGGTTGAAGGGAAAAGAGGTCTGGGCCAGGATGAAGCACAAAGCAGTAGCAATGTCCACCCTGGAAAATTGTACTTATATAGTAAACTTTAAAAAAATGTTTGATAACTTCTATTTTAGCTCTGACATGTAATAAGCTCAGAATTGTCACTCCTGTCCTGACATGAAAAATCTAGAAGTATCAATGACTTTTCTTAAAGTCATTCTTAGAAATGAGGTCATAGGGCAAATCATCCACCTCAAACCTAGAGAGACAAGCACATCCAAGGATATAGTTCACAGTATCCAGCTGCTTGGAGCAGAGGTCATTTGAAGTTATAACAGTAAACACACTTCACTATGAAATCTGACAAATTGCTGAGGGTTGCATTTAGATTATTATGAGCAGGAAAAACTCTATTGAATTCATTCAGAAGTGTCGTACATAGTACATAGACTTTAATTGTAAAAGCACCAACAGATTCTCAGTTAGGATCAAAGAAATATCCCCTGTTGGAAGAAAAGTCAATGTGAAACTCTTCCCAAACCCTCTGTATAAAAAATGCTTTCTCTCCAAGTGGAAAAAATCTTGGCTAGAGGGCAATACTGAGACCTTATCTCTTCTAACAGTCAAACATGTCAGCCCACTTCATTCCTGCCTAATCTCTTTCTGGGGGATGAAGGGTGAACATAGTCAATAGAGGATAGGGCATCAAATCACTAGATTGAACCATTGCATCCCAAGAAGGTAATATAGGGACAGAGGGGAGTAAAGTAACACAAATCCTCTTCCTCCACAACCTACCACCTCAACAAATATTTGGAACAATGACAGTGGAATACATTAAAACATAACCTTCACTGAGGAGTGGTAGAAAGTGAAATCCCAAAGTTAAGAATAGAGCCATAATCAGGACATTACTAACCCATAAATGTAATTTGCCTTTTTCCCCTGAGTCCATTAAGATTGTTCAATTATATTTAGCTGTCACTTATTTGACTATCATATGGGGGGATGATGATTTTATTTTATTTCATTTACTATATTAGGGTGACATTGGTCATGAAATTATATAGGTTTCAGGTGTACAATCTATATATATATAAAGAGGGAATATGTAAATTAGCTGGGATGCTGTAATAACACGACTGCTCAGGAGGAGGCTGTGGATGCAGGTGGGCAGGAGGAGACTGTGTGAGTGGTGAGGCAAGCCACAGATAGCACAGGCCTGCAAAGAGCTGAGAGCAGGGCCTGCCCATAGAGAACAGGACCTGCCTGCTAGCTGCTGTGGGGGCAAGCAGGCCTACAGAGAACAGGCCCTGCCAGCCGGGGTGCACTGGCATTCCTGCTTCTGTCTGTGAGCTGTAGAAGGAACACCTTTTCTGACCACTCATTGGCTAAGCTCCCAGTACGCCATTTGCAGTGTTCTTGCTAACTTGCGTAATAAGAATCCAAGAAGGATCTAGGGTTTTTTCACCTCACTCCTGGAGGAAAAAATGAAGGTCACTGCTGGAGGGGCTAAGAAAGGTCATTTACTGTCCTAGCCACTTTGGCTCAGTGGATAGAGCCTTGGCCTGCTGACCGCAGGGACCAGTTTTGATTCTAGGAATGAACCTAGGTTGCAGGATTCTCCCTGGCTGGGGCCCAGGTCAGGGTTCATACAGGAGGCAACCAATTTAAGTGTCCCTCTAACATTTATGTTTTTCTCTGTCTTTCCCTCTCTCTTCCATGAGCTCTAAAAATTAGTGGAAAAATATCCTCAGATGAGGTTAAAAAAAAAAAAAAAAAGAAAGAAATGTCATATCCCATGAAAGAGACATCTTGAAAATGACTGAAGAATGTTGTAATTTTTTCGTGGTGAAAGGACTGGAGTCCAAGTTGATGAAAACACCTTGGCAGTTGTGGTGGCTGGCAGTGGCAGCAGCAGCAGGATGATAGGGCCAGTGCCTTCCCCTGATCAGCCTGGTTGCCTCCTGCTCCTGGATTGGAGAGGGTGCAGGTTGGGCTGAGGGATCCCCCTGCCCATGCACAAATTTTGTGCACCAGGCCTCTAGTCTATAATAATAAAATCATAATATGCTAATTAGACCAGACTAGTTGTTGAGTGAATAGGGTAGCATGCTTCAAAGGATAACAGATTGCTATATAGAGGTCCAGAGCTATGGCCAACAGGACTCCTGACTCAATACCCTGAAGTGTGTGATGAGCCATGTCTGAAAAAGGTAAGCATCAAAACAGATATCTGGCAAGTGGAACCAAAAATACCAAGCATCTAACCACTAGCTAAAACCATGAGGAACCAAATGTATTTTTTTAAATATATATATATATATATATTTTTTTTTTCATATGTCAAATCTTTATTTTTCAATTACAGTTTACATTCAATAATATTCTGTATTAGTTTCAGGTATACAGTACAGAGGTTAGACAATCATATACATTACAAAGTGTTCCCCCCAATACACATTCTTAACCAATGGCACCATTTCTTAACACAGGTTTTTTTTTTTTTATTTAATTACATAAAGTATTACAAAGATTAAATATATTTTTATTGATTTCAGAGAGAAAGGAAGAGGGAGAGAGAAATAGAAACATCAATGCTGAGAGAATCATTGATTGGCTGCCTCCTGCATGCTCCCTACTGAGGATCCAGCCTGCAACCTGGGCATGTGCCCTTGACTAGAATCAAACCTTGGACCCTTTAGTAGGCAGGCCAATGCTCTATTCACTGAGCTAAATGGGCTGGGGCCCAAACATTAATTAAGCCCTTGGATTCATGCAAATCTAATACCTATGAAATAATTTCTACCACTTTCAGTCATCTCCTTGCTTTCCTCTTTTCTTGTTCCCCATAGGCTAAATGCAGAGAAATTAACATACAAAAGTTTTCTTTTTATAAACTGTTATTTTTCTATCATCCCCATTTACAAAATAAAAACTAAAGTCTTCTTAGATATAGGCATGTTCCTCTACCTGAATTCGACTTTATTAATTTAACTAGAGGCCTGGTGCATGAAATTTGTGCATGGAGGCAGGAGGGTGTCCCTCAGCTCGGCCTGCACCCTCTTTCAATCTGGGACCCCTTGGAAGATCAGGCCTAGAAAAGCAGTTGGATATTCCCCTCACAATCCAGAACTGCTGGCTCCTAACCACTCACCTGCCTGCCTGCTTCATTGCCCCCTAACCACTCCCCTGTTGGCCTGTTCACTCCCAACTGCCTTCCCCTCTGGCTTGATCGCCCACAACTGCCCTTCCCTGTTGGCCATCTTATGGTGGGCATCTTGTGACGATGTTGCAGCAGCCATCTTGTGATAACATCGTGCAATGACACCTAGGCTTTTATTATACAGGACTAGGGGTCTGGTGTACAAAAATTTGTGCACTCAGGAGGTCCCTCAGCCCTACCTGTGCCCTCTCATGCAGTCTGGGACCCCTCTAGGGATGTCCACCTGCTGGCGTGCCTGGCCAGCCTGGGTGAGGGGCTGATGGTTGTCTTCAGGCTGGCCAAGCCCCCCAGTGGGGTCCCTCACCCCATTGGGGTGTGGCCAGTGTGGGTGACAGGCTGAGGGGCACTTTCAGGCTTTCAGGCTGCCCACAGCTCCCACTGACCTAATGTCCCAGCAAGGCTGTCTGGAAGCAGGTTCTTGGGGTTTATCGTCTGTAATTGATACACTGTTCCTTTAAGCCGAGCCTAGGCATGTAACGAAACTTGCAGCCAGGACTGATGTTTGTTTCAGCTCCCACTGCTTCTAGGATTGAGACTTTGTTGCAAATATGATGTTGCCTGGAGCCGGGAGAAGGCCAGCCGGCCTGGCAAACAGTTTCATTCCAGCTGCAAGGGACACTGCCTATTTACTCAGCTCCATGAGTTCCAGCCTCCATCTTGGCTGGGTTAATTTGCATACAGCCTCTCTGATTAGCTGGTGGGCGTGACTTAGGCATCCCAAAGGGTTGGTCAATTTCAATATTATGCTTTTATTAGATAAGATTATGATGTTTTTGAACTTCAAATTAAGATATAGAGCTATTACTATCAGGCATTGTGAAAATTGGCTGTGGGGTTAACATCTTCATCAGATTTGATAGAAAAGTATGACTTTAATAAAATCTAGGTGCTTATTGAGCAAATTCTACCAGGAACTATGCTAATTGTTTTATATGCATCATTTTATTTAATTTCTGTTCATTTGTTTTGTTAATCTTCATCCAAAAATATTTTTTCCATTAATTTTTAGAGAGAGTGGAGGAGAGGGTGAGGAAGAGATTCATATAAGAGAACACATCAATTGGCTTCCACATGCACCCAAGGGCTGGGGATCAGACCTGTAACCCAAGTACTTGCCCTTGATCTGGAATAGAACCCACAACCCTTCCCTGCATGAACCAATGCTCTAACCACTGACCCACACTGGCCAGAGCCATTTTATTTGATCTTTAAACCATTTTTCTTTGTGTGATTTTGATAAATGTATGTAACTTTTTAAATTATTTTCATTTGTATAATGAGATAAATACTATCTAATTTACAGAATTGTCTTAGAGATTACCAATAATTATTGTTATCAAAAGGGCTTTGAACTACCTTAAAAAATTAAAAGACTAGGTCTTGGCTGGTATGTCTCATTAGGTTGATTATCATCCCATGTATCAAAAAGTCACTGGTTCAAATCTTGGTCAGGGCAGATACCCAGGCTTCAGGTTTCAGGGCACATGTGGGAAACAATGGATCTTTCACACTGATGTTTCTCTCTCTCTCTCTCTTTCTCTCTCTCTCTCGTCTTCTTTTATAAAAAGTAATACAAATATATATGTATTTTAAATTAAAGACAAGGCTATTACAAAATATCCAAACCCATTTTAATGATTCCACTCAACTGAGCATATCTTTATATGTCAAAGATAGACATATAAAAATAGAAAATGCAATAATTTGAATAAATTAGATAAAAGTAGAAAAGAGAGACATTATGCCACCCATCACCTTATACATTTATCATTTATTCCAAAACAGGAACCTCCTTTAATTTCTTTGTTGACTAAAAATCATTCAAAACGTTATGGTTTATGATGATACTCACTGTTGCTTGTGGAAAATCAAAATAATTTGGGAAACAACAACAAAAAATGAGCCTTGCCTTGCAAGCCCTGTCTAGAAGAGTAACCTCAAGTTTTTCTTTCCTTACTACCTTTTTGTGACCAGAAGGTGTCTACTACTTAGTGATTTGTGTTACCCAAGAGAATTACAAAAGCATGGCTTATTGTTTTAGTCATTTCCTCCTAAAACATTATTTTCAGATTGCTATTTATTTTTTTCTAATCTTAGCTCATTAAAAGTAAAATGGTGTCCTAAAGTCACATCATTTTTCAACCAAATCATTCTGACCAACTAAAAGTTAGTTTTGTTTCATGACACACATTCAATAAAGATTTAATATTATCACCATTAGTATCTTGTTTTTATTTTTTATTTAAAAAATGTCAAACATGTACAAAGTAAACTGATTATTATAGTAATTAACCTCTATCTACCCATCATCCAGCTTCAACTATTGACATTATGCCATTCTTGTATCTTCTGTACTTCCACCCATCATGTAACCCAGTGATTATTTCTATTATTATTATTAGTCTTTTAATTATTATTATGAGTTTAGAGGTAAAATTGAGATATATTGGAATGCATAAATTTTAGCAGTACTATTTTGATAAATGGATACAATCCTGTAAGATGCATCTTACATAACATAGAGCATTTCTATCAGACCAAAAAATTCCTCATGTGTTTCTACAGTCATTCTCCCACCTCTACACCCATCAAACACCACTGTTCTGTTGTTTTTTGACACTAAATTAGTTATATTTGTTCTTCAACTTCATATAAAGATAAAAATACAATACATACTCTTTTGTGTCCTATTCTTTTCACTCACAAATATATATCACTAAATTGTACATACTTGGAAGCAAAAGCCTCCCGGGAACCATTCTACTTATTTTCAAAGGGAAAAGAATGAATTTTTGTATTCAAGAGCTCAATAAACAAATGGTGTACTCACCAGTGGAAAAAAAAAAAACAGTTCCCATGTCTCTTTTGATAAGCTTACTTCAAACTAATGACATTCTCTATTCTCAGGGAGAAAGGGGGGACTATTTTACTTTTCTCCATCTACTAAAGCATATAGCTCATTTATAAGCAATAAGAAACTATGGGATTCTTCCCATTTGCAATTCTAACATCCAGGCAATAGGTCTAATCCAAGTTCTTGTGTTCTTAGGGTTTTGTCTGTTGATTAGACCTCATTCTTCTTTCTAGACAGTGTACGAACAATACTATTGCGAATTTCCTTGGTTTTGATGCTATAGACAATGGGGTTGACCATAGGTGGGAAGAAGAGGTATGCATTGGCCATGATAGTCTGCAAGAGTGGAGGTAAATGACGTCCAAAGCGGTGCAGCAAAGAGAGGCTGATCATGGGAACATAGTACACAAGCACAGCACAGATATGTGACACACATGTGTTGAGTGCCCTCCACCGCCCTGCCCCCGACGCTATTTTCAGTACTGTGTGAAGAATCAGCATATAAGAAACTACAATGAGCAGTGAGTCCAACCCAAACGTGGAGATAACAACAAACAGACCCAGGATGCTATTGGGGCGGGTGTCTGCACAGGGCAATTTGATCAGATCTGAGTGGAGGCAGTAAGAGTGTGTGAGGGTGTTGTGACCACAAAAAGGCAGACCTTTCAGGAGAAAGAGCAGTGGTAACATGAGCATCACACTTCGCAAGGCAATGGTGGCACCCATCCCAGTGATGCGGGGAATTGTCAGAATGGTTGTGTACCGCAGCGGGCTATAAATGGCCACAAAGCGGTCTACAGACATAGCCAGAAGGACACCTGACTCCATAAGGGTAAAAGAGTGCATGGAAAACATCTGGAGCAGACAACCACCAAAGCTGATATCATGAATGCCAAAGAGGAAAATGCCTAGCACTGTTGGCATGGTGGAAGCACAGACCCCAAGTTCAACAAAGGCCAGCATGGCCAGAAAAAAGTACATGGGCTGATGCAACACAGGGTCAATGCGGATGATGTGTAGAATCATGCTATTTCCTATGAAGATGATGATGTACATCAGGCAGAAAGGGATAGATATCCAGATGTGCTGTGCTTCCAGTCCTGGGATACCAACAAGAATAAATGTTGCAGGTGTGAACTCCATGGAACCATTGGAAATAACATAGTGAGACTTCACTTGAAGATATTGGGAAGCACTTGAAGACTGGAAAATACATAGCACTTGTCAGTTCTAGCACATTAAATTCAGAGCTCCTGAGAGTCATAGTTAAGACATTTTCTTAGAGTTGAAAAACTTATTTCTTAAAGAAGGGGACATAAAAACCATAGTGTGTGGAAGATAAATCTGATTGGATGTGTAGAAGAGTATTCCCACATGGGCTACATGCCAAACACAGAAGGCACTAATAAAAATCTCAAGCTGGGTCATTTACGGCAGTGAAAGGCTGTGATAAGGAGCACAAAGATGGCAGTTTCATGTGAAAATTAGGGACTGAAGGACCTGGTGGCCTTCTGTAGTTTGTACAGGAGTGAATGCATAGCAAAAATGATCTAGTAGTAAAGAGCATTCTTGGTTCTAACATTTTACATATATGTGATCTGGGGGGTGTCACATATCTCAGACCCAGGTGTTCAATAGAAACACAAAAACAGTGATATAAGATGGTATATAAAAATTGTTTATCATTATATTTGGGCCATGTTACATATTCAATGCTCAAAATAAGAAAAATAATATAGTCCTGGCCGGTTTTGCTCAGTGGATAGAGTGTCGGCCTGCGGACTAAAGGGTCCCAGGTTCGATTCCGGTTGAGGGCATGTGCCTTGGTTGTGGGCACATCTCCAGTGGGGGGTGTGCAGGAGGCAGCAGATAGATGTTTCTCTCTCATCGATCCCTCTCTGACTCTCTATCCCTCTCCTTTCTTCTCTGTAAAAATCAATAAAATATTTTTAAAAATAAAAATAATATATTTGATAACAAGGATCGTTTCTCCCACTTTTTAATATTTTTCAGTGTCTTTTTTTTTAAACTTACCAGTTCACTCTTTCTCCACCTGCTATCCATGGATGATGGGGAAAGCTTCTCTGTACTTTGCAAGAGTGTCAGTATCTCTTGCTGGAATGAGGAGTCAGAGCTGAGTGTTAACACCAAAACCATCAGGGTCTCACAGGCTGAATAGGATCCTGGTACTGGTGTTCAGAGCTGGAGTTCTTTATCTGTGGACAAGTTTATTACACTAATACTCAACTCAACTGTAGCAGAGCCTCCGATTAAGATTAGGTACCAGAAATGGAATTCAGAGTGAGGCTCAGAAATGGCAATGGGGAGTGAGTGAATTCTCCCTCTGAAATGGGATGAAGTTCTTGATTAGGTGCAACCAGTGGAGTGCTAATAAATATTGAACAAGCAGATCTCAGTGAAAAATGCCCTGATCTGTACCTGTTACTAATTTATTTGGTTAAATACTTCTACTTAATGCTATCACCATAATGCCACTGAATGTAGATCTGAGATGTTTATAATCAATTTTCCCAAAATGATACAAGCCAGTATCAGCATATCATGAGGCAAACTACAGTTAACTAATCCTAGAGATCAGATACATACTTATCCAGGAACTGAGAGCAGGCACAACCATCCATGGACCCCCTTTCTTGCTGTTTGCTTCTAATTGGGCTGAGGGCACAGTTTCTATGTCTACTTATATGTGCTTAGCTGACTGGCAGGGGAGGCAAAAGGAGACAGGTCCCGAAGGAGCAAACGAATCATGACTAATGATTCTCAGAGCCTTCAGATCCTCAGAGCCTTCAGCTAGATTCTAGAGACAGTAAAAGAGTGAGTCTCACTCAAAGGCACGCCAAGAAATATACATAAGTGAATGCATATACAAAAAAAGGAAAATAGACTATTTTAATTTTTAAAACATTAAATTGTAATTTAGATGTAGAACAATTATTTATATTTTAGGTATTTTCAATATGGCTTTCTCTTGTCTTTCAACTTTGTTCATTTTGTCACACACATGTCATACAAAATTTTATGTTGTCTATTTAACGTATTTTTATGACATATACTTTTCATTCTTGAGAAGCTATTCCATACACAAAGTAAAAAATACAGAAATAAAGGAAGAAATAGAACAGTAGATAGAGATAGAAAGTGACATAGGAAGATAATAAAAGAGAAATAGCATCAAGTAATAGTGAAAAAGAGCAATAGATGAGAGAGAGAGATAGAAGAAAGAAAACTTTAACTTCATTTGGAGTTTGTTTTGAGGACTTGTGTGATTAGGGGTTTCATTTAATTATTCTCAAATATGTAAATAATTTATTCAATGCTCTGTATTAACTGGTGGTCTGTTCTTCAACCATTTTGAGAACTGCATATTCCATTTTGATTTTTATGTAAATAAAGTCTTCTTACTGACTGTGTAGTCTGCTCTTTGATCTGCATATGTTTTGTCATACCTCACTGAGGTAATTATTCTGTTTTTATAGTATATAAATTCAGATCTAATTGGTTGTTATGTCTTTAAATTCCTGCTAATTAACAGAATAGTGGGTTGATCACATTGTAAATGATAAAAGTGCTAAATCATTATATTGTATTCCTGAAACAAATGTAGCCAATGTAAGATTGCATATTGTGGACAAAAGGAGCCGCATGCTAGCCTGAAAAGCTCAGTGGAGGCCTGCATGGCAGTCCTGCAGGCTCAGAGACCTAGAGAAATCCCAAAGGATGGTTTGAAAATTAAACATTTAATGACAAACAGGTTATAGAGGGCAGTCACATCCTGGGCCAGTATTTTCCCTGACAAAGTTCACCTTTGATCTTTATGAGCACATTTGTCTTTTTGCCTCTAAGATAACGTTATTTGTGAAATGTCTGGGTAACTTGCAACTTCCCTTTCTTTCAGACCCCACCAGGCATAACAAATAGCACCAGAACATTCCCTCATTGTTATTGTTATCAAGTTGACAATCCTGTAGGCATCTATGTAAAAGAAGCATATGTCTATCATTTCACCCCTTTTACCCTATCCCAGAGATTTCCCTGCTTTGCTTTATCCCGCCTCCTTAATCTATCACCAATGAATTTCATGTAACCCACTTACGTATTTTCCTTTTGATGGTAAATTTATAAAAACACGGTATGAACTCCCCATTCTCCGGAGCATCATTTCAATTCATTGAGGTTCTGCTTCCCGGCATATGTCGACAGCTTGGCTCAAATAAATTCACAAAATTCTCTACAGGTTTCATTGGGTTTTTTTGTTAACAATATCAACTATCTAATATAATAAAAGAGTAATATGCAAATTGACCGTTACATGAGACACCTAGGCCACGCCCACCAGCCAAGCCACACCTCCCAGCCAACCAGAGCAGCTGTATGCAAGTTAGCCCAGCCAAGATGGAGGCCGGCAGCCATGGAGCTAGGGCAAACCAGAGGCTTCTAGTGCAACTGCCTGCCTAGGCTGGCTGAGCCTCTGCTCACGGCCACGCCCACCAGCCAATCAGAGCGGCCATATGCAAATTAACCCAGCCAAGATGGAGGCTGGCAGGGTGGCTCTGCACTGGGAGCATCCGCGGCCGGCATAGCTGTGCCAGGTGTGTCAGCTCAGTGGGGGCGGGTCCAGCCTGGGGCCTCCTCGGGGCATCCAGGAGTGCCTGTCCTGGGTCCACTGCCTGGCTCTGCCTCCTCGGGAGCCTCCATGGGGAGTCCAGGAGCACCTGTCCTGGGTCCACTGCCCGGCTCCGCCCCCTGGGGACCTCCCCGGGGCATGAGAGAGCACCTATCCAGGGTCTGCTACCTTCATCTGCCCCCCAGGGGCCTCCACAGGACGTGCAGGAGCGTCTGCTGCACAGTGCGGAGAATCCAAAGCCAGTCTGCTGCCGGCTCCACCCCGGGTGTGTTTGCTCAGCAGCAAGGCCCCACTGAGGGATCCTGCACCAGTGTCTGCCCCTGGCTCACCACCTAGCTCTGTGCCAGGTGTGTCCCCTCAGCGGTGGGGGCCCACCAGGCGTGTGTGATCATGGGCCTTCTGGTCGGAAACGTCCAGGCCTGCATTCACTGGCCCTCCCACCCCCCAGTGCACGAACCCTGAAGGGGCTATGGGCAGCCTGAAAATGGCCCTCAGCCCCTCACCCAGGCTGGCCAGGCATGCCAGCAGGTGGACTTTCCCCCCCACCGAGGTGCCCCAGACTGCAAGAGGGCACAGGCCGGGCTGAGGGACCCCCACACCCCGAGTGCACAAATTTTTGTGCACCGGGCTCCTAGTACTTAAAGAAAAATAAATGTTAAGAAGTGGAAAAAAATTATTGCTAATATTTGCATATTTGTTCTTTCAAATAAACATAAAAAACCAGCTTGTGTAAAAACAGAACAAAGTACTAAATATAAATGATAAAAACCATAAACTGCTTAGAAGAAAATATAAAGGTGAATCTTCATGACATTAAATGTAAAAATAAATTCTTAAATATGACAAAAGCATGAGCAGCAAATTAAAGAATAAATTGGATTTCATAAAACTTAAAAAATTTTGTACATGAAATGACATAATCAAGAAACTGAAAATACAACCTTTAAAAAGAAAAAAATATTTGCAAATCTTATATCTGAAAAAGGTTTACTATTTAGAATACATAAAGAATTCAAAACCAAAAATACAACCTAATTTATGAAATAGGCACATGATGTAGATAATATTTCTTTAAATAAAATATTCAAATGACCAATGGCAAATGAAAAACAAATCAAAGTCACAGAGAGTTATCACTTTATACCTACTAAAATCTCTATAATTAAAAAAAAAACAACTAGCAAGTGTTGACAAGAATATGGAAAAAATAGAACCATTGTATATTGCTGGTAAGAATGTAAAAGCTATAAATTTTGTTGAAATATTTTGACAGTTTCTTAAAAAGTTAAACATAGAATTACTATATAACCCAATAATTTCACTGCTGGGTATATACCCAAAAAATTGAAATCAGGGTCTAAAACTTATAGTTGTACATAAATGTTATTCATGATAGCTAAATGATGAAAACAGCAAAGGTACACATCAACAAATTAATAAATAAAAATATGGTATATGCATATAAATTGAATATTATGCATCTATGAAGAGGAATAAAGTATGGATGTGTACTACAATATGAATGAACTTTGAAAACATTATGTTGTTGAGTGAAATAAGCCAGACACAAAATGATAAATATTATCTGATTCCACTTATATGTAATATCTAGAATAAGCAAATTTATAGAAATATAACATATATTGGAGATTACCAGGGGAATTAAAGATACTACTTAATAGGTAAATGATTTCTGATTTTAGTGATGAAATGTTTTGCAATTAGATAGTGGTCATAGCTGTACAAAATTTGGATATTATTAATGCTACTGCATTGTACATTTAAAAATATTTACTTTAATGTTTGTAAAATCAAAGCACTACATTGTAATGTGAAATGAATATTATAATACTGTATTCCAACTATACTTTAATTAAAAATTTAAAAAGTGCTATTTTCAAAGTAAAATTTTTAAAGGTTAATTTGCTGTATTATCACAATAAACATTTGAAAATTTTTTGAACAAATATTGCCAATAAAACATAGTACAATGATATTAGTATTTTGAATGGGATAACATTGACTTTATAGATTGTTTTGAAGAGAATTCTACATAATAAAAGACTAATATGACCACTGGGAGTTAGATATATGCCGACCACCAGGGGGTGGTGTGGAACATGGTGGGCATTGGCGATGTGGTGCTGGCAGTGGGCAGCTTTGGAGGCAGTGCATGGGCCCCAATGAGAGCAGGACCGCGGCGGGATGGTGGACCAGGTGAGCGGGCAGCGCCAGGCCAAGGCAGGTGTGAGCGGGAGCCCCAGTTGCCCTGCTGGTTGCCCTGCAGATCGGCTCTGATGGTTGGCCAGGCCTAGGATCCTACCCATGCACAAATTTCATGGACTGGGCCTCTAGTTATTATCATAATAAACAATATGTAATCTACATTTCCTACATCTATTTTCAGTACATATGTATGTTTTTTACTATTTGAATGGGGTCATTTTCTATTTTATTTTTTCTTTAATAATTACTGCTATAAAACATTATTGTCTTTTCCCCAAGCTTTATTCAAGTATAACAGATAATCAAAAATTATATATAGTTAACATGTAAAACCTGATGAACCAATTTAGGCATACATTGTGAAATATTTACCTAAACCATGCTAATCAACAAATCCATCACTTCATTGCTGTACAAGTTTCCTTTTTCTCTTCTTTATTGTAGCTAAAATACCCAAGATTTGCCCTCTTGGCAAATTTTATGTACAAGACATACTATAAACATTATGGATTTTTAAGTTGTTCTTGTTGAACTTTGTTGACTTTCTTATGTTTTATAGATTAAAAAATCACACCACCTGAAAAATAAATAAATAAAAATGAATACATAAAATTCAGATTTGTCTCTTTTTCCATGTCCTGTAGTTCTCTGTTATATATTAGAATTAAAAAACCCTCAATTATAACCTAGTATTCTGCAGTAGTTTTGACACTGATTATCCTGGTCTTGTTTACTTGTTCTATACTTTTGAATATCTTTTTGTAACATTCTCTGCTTTATGTCATAGAGCTTCATCATGTACAAGGCCACATAGGACAGAGGAACAACCAAGAGAAGGCAGATTTCATCTTCTGATGATGTAGTGCCTCTAAATCTGTCTCTGGGGGAAAGCTACAGTTCAAATACTGAGATAATATATCCTCGGATCTCTGAGTTTCAAAGTCTGATGACAGATTATAAGCTTCTCCCTCATATAAGGACTCTTCTCACTTAGAATTTTTTTTATTTTTTTAATTTTAGAGTCAAAGAGGAAAAGAAACAGAGAGAGACAAAGAGACAGAGAGAGATATATATTTATTGTTCCGCTTGTTTATGCATTCATTGGTTGATTCTTATATGTGTACCCTGGTTGGGGATCAAACCAGTAACTTTGGAGTATGGAGACTATGCTCTACCTAACTGAGCTACCTGGCCAGGGCTCTTCCTGCTTTATTTAGCCAACTCCCAGCACCCTTATTCTAAAAATATATATTCTGTCTGAAAGAGTATGTCAGTTGTCCTAGCCCCTTCAGAACTCCCCATTTCCATTTTGTGTGGCATTCTGTCTCCCTTAGTCATTGTTAACCAGATGAAGATTTAGTATTCAAGGAATAGTAGGATAAAAAAAAAGCCTCCTTCAAAACTTTCTGAGTCAGAGCTCGACGATACTGCATTTGGCAGCTAAGCATAGACAGTGACCTTCTAACTCTGTTCAGCATCTACAAATTCCTGGCGCCTCAACCTGAAGATTTCTTTAAAATTAAGGCTGTAAATTCACTCATATTTTGTTCCTATACCATACATTCTGAATATGAAATTGGCATTTCTTAATTTCCCATTGCCAAATGGGAGCATAGAAATGTCTCAAAAGACACTTAATCATGAATTCTGCTATCATACCCTAATCTATTAATTCATTCCTCAAATAATTTACCCTTGAATCAGAAACTTCGTTTTTTTAAAATATTTTTATTTATTTCAGAGAGGATGGGAAAGGGAGAGAGAGACAAAATATTAATGACTAGAAGCCCAGTGCACAAAAATTTGTGCACTCAGCATGGGTGGTGGGGGAGGAGGGGATCCCTCAGCCTGGCCTATGCCCTCTTGCAGTCTGGGACTCCTCGGGGGATATCCACCTGCTGGCTTAGGCCCACTCCCTGGGCAATTGGACCTAAGCTGGCAGTCAGACATCACTCTGGCAACCCAGGAGCCCTCAGGGGATGTCCACTTGGAGCAGGGAGCAGGCCTAAGCAGCAGTCAGACATCCTTAGTACTCTTGAGGAGGCAGGAGAGGCTCCTACCACCACCGCTGTGCTGGCAGCCATCAGCCTGGCTTGTGGTTGAGCAGAGCTCCCTTTGTGGGAGCACACTGACCACCAGGGGGTAGCTCCTGCATTAAGCATCTGCCCCCTGGTGGTCACTGTGTGTCATAGTGACCAGTCATTCCCAGTGGTTCTGCTGTTAGGGTCAATTTGCATATTACCCTTTTATTATATAGGATAAAAATGAATACTTGAATATAATGGCAATATTATGAACTTATATTCCATAGTAATAAGAAAAACTCATAGAGCTTGCATCTGGATTAACTGAGAATTAGCAAGTTGAGCAATAACTTAAGAGGAAATGAAATACTTAAAGGCTGAGGAGGATACAAAGTAGAATTAGTATCACTTTTGGGGTTCCATTAGAGAAGGCTTCTGGAGAATAATGTTTAGAAGGAAATGATAAAAATGGATTTGTAGAGCCCTGAATGGAGTTGCTGTGTGATTAGAGCATTATCCCATACACCAAAGGTTTGCAGGTTCAATTCCCAGTCAGAGTGCATATCCAGGCTGCAGGTTCAATCCCTGGTTGGAGCTCATGTGTGAGGCAGCTGATTGATGTTTCTATCTCACATTGATGTTTCTCTCTTTCTCCCTCTTCCTTTCTCTCTCTAGAATCAATGAAAAACCTGTCCTGGATGAGGATTTTTTAAAAAGTGGATTTGTAGAAAGTATGGAAGCTAAAAAGAATGCTCTAAATAGTGAGGATCTGGAAATATCTAATTAGGTGGTATGATCAAAAGTAGTGTCTGGCCCTGCTGGTATGGCTCAGTGATCGAGCATTGACCCATGAACCAAGAGGTCACCAGTGAATTTCTAGTCAGGGCACATACCCAGGTTGCAGGCTCAATCCCCAATAGGTGCAGAAGGTAGCTGATAGATGTTTCTTTCTCATCGATGTTTCTATCTCTCTAGCCCTCTCCCTTCCTTTCTCTCTCTAAAAATCAATAAAAACATTTTTAAAAAAATGGGGTCTGCACTTCAATATTTAAAGAAGCACATTAAAGATACAGAAATGTAATACAGATTCATTCTCCATTCATTTTGTTCATCTTATCCCTTGGCCCTGGAGCCATATGAAAACCTTCAGATAAACATTTTGCTGCCTGTTATCTGTTCTGCTCTCAGAAGTTCTCTCCTTCCCAGAAAAATGGGACTTTTGCTTTGTTTGAGACTATCCATGTTCTGGCCCATGCGCCTCTCTCTAAGATTTCTTTCTATTTTCTCCCCAAATATTTCTTCTCACTCTGTTTCTCAGAAGACCCTAATCATTTCCTGGCAATTTTCTTTCCATGCCTTTGCTTTCTGCCTTTCTCTCATCAGGATTATCTTCTCTCCTCTCAGCCAAATCTTCTGAGCTCAACCCTCTTTCAAAATCACTTTCCTCAGAGGTCACTGGCTAATTTTTGGTTTTCATTTAGTAAGTATTTTCTTGTATTGTTTTCCTTTCACTTTCTTTCATTTGCTAGATGGAGCACATTGTAAAGGGACTGTGTCTTGTAACCTTCATCAAATTGCTTGGGATTTCTGCAAATTTGGTTGGTGATAACATCATAGACAGACCAATCTTCTTTATGTGTGTGACTTGTTGATTGGAAAGCTAGAGCTGCATAAATGAATAGAGAAGTTTTTGTTTGTTTGTTTGTCACCATATTTCTAATGCTTACTACCAAGCCCAGTTGTGGACTCAATACCTATTTGTTGAATGAGTGCTGGCTTAATTTACTTAAACAGTATGTCTTAATCTGGTACTTTTAAATATCAAGCAGGAGAACTCCAGAATGTTGTCTCAACAAACAGGATTATTAAGTGTCTTCCCAATGGTTAATGATAACACCCAGCATCTCATCATTTTTCTCCTAGAATTTGAAAGCCTTAGTTTTTTCCTGTTCTGTTATTTATTAGAAGAGGACAGAAGAAATAAGGTGGGAAATTATAGTTGGTACGAGGCCCAGGGGGTGGTGGCTGCAGCCTGGGGAGGTCTGGGATTCATTTCTAATTTTGCAAACGCTGCTGCCCAAGCTCCGTATGCCCCCGCCATCTCCACACCCGAACCCCCACTCCTCTCCTTGCCGTCCCTCAATGGCATTCAAGGCCAGGAGCTGGTGACCCGTGCTGCTGCTGCTGCTCCTGCTGCTGCTCTGGGTGACCGGGAAGGTGGCGCCCATGGCTGGCCTGTGCCTGGGCTCCGACCTGGAGCTGCAGATTGACTGCTTCATGCCCTGCTGCCCACCCTGCCCCCGCCACCATGCTCCTGCTGCTGCCATGCCCCCACCGCCATGCCACTCTCTCAGCCTCCTGCCCCAGCCTCGACAACATGCCTCTTCTGCCCATCCATACCCGACACTGCTCGCTCCCTGGCTGCCGGCCTCCATCTTGGCTGGATTAATTTGGATACAGCCACTCTGATTGGCTGGTGGGTGTGGCTTGGCTGGTGGGTGTGGCTTAGACATCCCAGAGAGACAGTTAATTTCCATATTACTCTTTTATTAGAGTAGATGAGAGAGAATTATTGATTGGCTGCCTCCTGCATACTCCCAACTGGGAATCCAGCCCACAACCTGGGCATGTGCCCTGACCCGGAATTGAACAGTGATCTGCTAGTTCCTAGGTCAATGCTCAACCGCTGAGCCATGCCCGCTGGGCCAGAAACTTCTATCTGCTGCAACTTATATCAACATTTTTTGTGACTTCAGTATCTAGGATGGTGCCCCATTCCAAACTTTTTTCTGAGGATTATTTAAAGCAGGACTATGTTGTTTGGTGAACTGGGTTCTTTAATGTATTTATTCAGAAAATTTATCATCATTATCAAAACAAAAAAAATATTAACTAAATATTGAATACATCATATGATATACTTCATTTATCAAACCAACGAGGAGAGTACTAAAATAAATCAATTTTACCAATTAATAATCAAAATACAGTATCCTCAAAAATGTATATACACACTTTGAATCATTATAAAAGCAGTGTTCATTAAAATGCATTTCATTTCAGAATTGAGCTCTCCACTGTTAAAGTGTATATACATAATTTTGGGACACTCTGTAGTTAACATAGAATGCCAATTTCATAGTTAGTGCGTGACAGGCAAACCAGAACTTCTAACATCAAAGGTTTTTTAACCCCTAAAATATACTTCCATGTTGAAATAAAAGTGATTAGAATATATATTTAAGCCAAGGTAATTATTCAGTACTCCAAGGGTCAAGGAAATAACCTTTTCATTTCTTACATTGAATGTTGAAAATGTGGATATTATTACCTGCATCAATTAGTATTATTGTGATGAGTAAATATAGCACTGAATATAAATTTCACAGCCAAATATCTAAAGTATTGTAGAAAAATATACCTACTTTGAATTAAAAAACAAAACAGAACATGGGGATGAAACCCAAATATTTTGAAGATAAATCAAGTGTTTATTTAGCCTAAAACCACAAGGCACAGATCACTTGTATTTTCTGTCTTCTTTCCATTCCCGAAAATGAAAGCTATATAGGTAAGGCTATTCAAAGCTCTCTTTTTTTAAAGAGGAGTGTGTGTGTGTGTGTGTGTGTGTGTGTGTGTGTGTGTTAGTTATAAATAAAAAGATTAAACATTTAACCTTCAAAAAGTTACAAATATTCAAGAGAACACCTCAAAGTTATTTTTTTGTTTTTTTTTTTCCTTCTTTAAGTCTAAGTAAGGTCAGATTTCACATTCTCATGGCATTGTGTTAGGCCTTTAGAAGGAGAGATTATAAAAATATTTTCTACACGTGAAGGAATTAAAGTACAGCCTAGAGATAAATTCATAGATAATTACATTTGATCTGATTAGAGTCCTTTTTATACAAGCTTCTGTGTAAATATCCTATTTAATTTTCCATTACCTTTTATTTTTGTGTCCTGGGTATAAAACTTTTTACTCCTTTAGCCCTCTAGTGAACTAACTATTAATATCAGGATGCTCCTTGATGATTTGGGTCTAAAATCCCCAATATGTAGAAAAAAAAGTATTAGCTTTTAAATTATTCATGTGGTTGTAGGTGGGATAATTAAATGATGGATACTAATTGCTTATTTCAGTACTACCCATTAGTTCAAAAGCTACATATCATATTGTATGTCTATCACATACATTACACTTTATGAGCGATCAATCAATACCAGTATCTGATTTTTGAGCTCACATTTTAACTCAGAAAACATAACTAAAATATGCTGACCTTATTCTCTTGGTCCAAATATCAGCTGATTGTAGCAAGAGTGTTTCTATTTCCATGTCTATTAAAGATTTTAACTGTCTATTAAAAAGCTGAGCGACTCACCATTCTCACTTCCCAGTTTTACACACAAAAAAGTCAGTCTGGGTTAAAACTTGAACTATATTTCTCTTTTGTTAGTTATCTTTTTGTATTTTTAAAAATAATTAAAATGCATGTTAATGGATTCCTGGGAGAGTTGAAAATATCATTGATTTATGTTTCATTTACATTTTTATTAAATTTAGTAGGGAAACATGGGTTAATAAGATTATATATGTTTCTTTATTTCATTATTTTTTCATGGCCTAAATGAATTTACCATTGGAGCTCTTGGTTGCTTTTATTTGTTACTTTATTTTTATTGTTGACATTATTATAGATGTCCCCATATAGGTTTCAAGTGTATAATTCTGTTATACATCATCTGTATGTTGCATTGTTTGCTCATCACCCAAAGTCAAATCTTCCATCACCATATATTTGATCTCCTTTATCTTTTACTATTCTCCCAACCCCCTTTTTCTCTGGTAACTACCATACCATTGTCTGTGTCTATGAGTTTTGTTTGTTTTTCTTGTTTGTTTATTTTTAGCTTTCAGTTTTATATCCCACAGATGAGTGAAGCCATATGGTTCTTAATTTATTCTGTCTGACTTATATCATTAGCATGATATTCTTAAGATCCATCCATGTGGTAAAAAATGGTAGTATTTCATCTTTTTATGGCTAGTAGTACTCCATTGCATATATGTACCACATCTTCTTTATCCAATCATCTGTCATAGGACACTTTGATGTTTTCATGTCTGGGCTACCATGAATAATGCTGCAATGAACATTGTGGTGTATATATTTTTGGAAATGAAAGTTTGCAGTCTTTGAGGATAGATGCACAGGAGAGGGATTGCTGGGTCATAGGATAATTCTATCCTTAACTTTTTAATGCCTTCTTTATTTTAACAACATGCGCTGATAGGAGAGAAAAGCAAAATTGCTCGCTCTTGAATCTGTTTTGTCTTCACCCCATAAATAATGGGGTTCAGCATAGGGGGCACCACTACATAGAGGTTGGCTATTAGAATGTGGATGTGGTGAGGGATGATTTTACCCCCAAAGCGATGGGCAAAAAATGAAAAGAATGCTGGAGCATAGAACAGAAGTATGACACAAATGTGAGAACCACAGGTACTAAGAGCCTTATATCTGGCAGCCCCAGAAGGTATCCGAAACACTGTGAGAAGGATCATTGTGTAGGACACAATGATAAAGATTATATCCAGTCCTGTAGAGAGTAGAGCCATAGTCAAACCATAAATTATGTTGACTTTGATGTTGTCACATGCCAATCTAGCAATACCCATGTGCTCACAGTAGGAATGGGGAATGGTGTTTCTCCCACAATATGTAAGTCGGTATACCAGGAAAATAAATGGAAAGCATATGAGAAAGCTCCTGATCACAGCTGCCATGCCAATCTTCCTAATGACTGAGGAGGTTAGGATTGTAGTATATCTCAGTGGGTAACAGATGGCCACATAGCGGTCAAAAGCCATGGCCAGGAGAATAGCAGATTCTGCCACAAAGATGAAATGTATGAAGAACATCTGAGATACACAACTACCAAAGGATATATTCATCGAATGGAACCAGAAGATTGCCAGCATCTTGGGGGCTGTTGCTGTGGAGAGCAGGACATCTGCTAAGGCCAGCATGGAAAGGAAGAAATACATGGGCTCATGGAGATTGCTCTCAGTCATGATTAAGAAGATTAGAAAGGTATTGCCTACAACAGCCACAATGTACATAGAACAGATAGGGATGGCGATCCAGGTGTGCGAATCTTCCAGTCCTGGGATTCCAATCAGGACATACCACATGTCCTGGGGATCGGTATGATTGTAAAAGGAAGGCGGCATCTGTGGCTGCATATTCCAGGCCCAGTACCTTTACTGAAAGACCATGGGGCTGACTGAGGATTCAGGAGCACCACCTTAGGCTGAATGATATCTGATCAAATGGTTTCCCGCCCCCCCCCCCAATATATTCTTCTCTGTGAAAGAATAAGGAGATGGATTAACTAGCCTAAAAGTGCACTCTGACTCCTTCCATAGAAGAGTTAAATATATCCTGGAAAAAAAAGTTAACATTTCATAAGTTCTTATTATGTTATAGTACTTTATGTATGTTAACTTACTAAATTTTCATGATATCCTGCTAAAAATGTTTTTACAGTAATCCATGACATGGATACTGTTACTGTTTCTATAGATGAAAAAAGAAAATATCCTTTAGACCTTCAGCCTTTTGCCAGTCCCACTGGATTGAAAGTCAGGCGGGATAAACTTGAAAGCTCTGATCTTAATAACCACTCATTACTCGCTATAAAAATAAAACTAGATATAAACATGTCATTGAAATTTTCATTGACCACATCCCTGCGTAAACAGACAGATGTGAAATTGAATTGTACTGCTGATGGAAGAGGAAAAGAATAGGTGTTGACAAAATAGATTTCAAGAAATATGGCACATATGCCCTTTTCAACATTGATTGATTTAATGCTAAGCCCTGTGCACAGGCATTGAGGCACACAGGTGAATAAACTGATCCGTCTTCCAGTCAAGACATCCCTTAAAATTGTAGGACTGATATAAAACTATATTTTAATACCAAATTGAGATGGGTTCTTAAATTAATATGCTTAGCATGTGGTGAAGGAAAATAATTTTAAACCACTTGGGTCACTGATTGAAAATCAGACAATATACTTTGTACTTCCAAAGACCACCACAGCAGCAAATAACGTAATGCTTTCACATTATAAAGCAGGAGTCTATAGTTCTTCAATAAAAGGAAGGGGAGGTAATTTACTGATTATTGTTTGTATAAGTTCCCAAAGAATGTAGACAGAAGTAAGGAATATGTTGAGTGAACAGTCAGGCTAGAAGATACAACATTAGGATAAGCTGTATATGTGTGTTTGTGTGCATATAGACATAGATATAAACCAAGGTATAGACATAGGTACAAAATAAATGGATGACAAGTGGCTCCCATCCTCCCCACAGTCTCAATTCTCAAATAAAAGTTCACTAAACATCTTATTTTTTAAGGTTGTACATAGCTTCAGAATGACTGCCTCTTTGCCTCTTGATTTTACTGCAGTCCATGTACAGTATAGTTGTACTACCTTTACTTTTATTTGTATTAGGCCTTCAATATCATAATCTCTTTTTTTATATGATTGAAAAGTTTAGCCTCTGTTTTTTTGTTATAAGATAGAATATATAATACTCAAATAGTCATCTCATTATTCTTTTATATATAAGTTGCAGTGTAATTCTTTTAAAATAATAAAATATGTTGATATGCATAAATATATGGATCTACTTTAATTATATAAATTAATTGTATAACCATTTAACATATAGCTATGATTGTTTGAAATTTTTAATGGGCTTTTGATGCTTCGGGGAGTGAGAGAAAATATAGTTTTGAGTATACCTATACAGAGCTGTGAGAGGGCCACATGTGTGAGTGTAGTATGCTTGTGAAGGTGGGGCTTATAGTGAAATGTAGATGGGAGGGAGGAAAATAAATTTGCAAGTGTTCTTCCAACTCCACTGGTGATCTGGAATACCACTGATCTGTTTTGCTTTGTTAGATTTTAGCATTATCACTTGTGGTTACCTAACTTCTAGGTCTGGGGCTCCTGGTAGCATTATTTTATACTATTACTAATGGAATATTCTGACTGAATTTTTAATAGATGCCTGAGGAACTGTGTGGTAACAAATAGTGCGCTTCTAGGGCCACACAGAATTGAATTTAAATACTGCCTAAGTCATACCCTGGCTGCATGGCCATTTAAAAGTTACTTAATTTGTGGTTCAGTTTTTATTTGTAAAATACCTAAAAACAAGCACCAATTACAAATCGGCATCAACTCTGGAGCTAGTATTTTAGGATGTTCACTACATAAACCAGATATGAGTCTATTGCCAACAGCATATGCAATTAGAGCACTAGCAAAATTACCATCATTAAGACTAAAATTTTCATTTTCTGGATTTTAGGTTTATGAGCCACTATACAGAGACTGAACTGGTTTAGGATATCCATAAAAGCCATGGCTTATTTTCCCATAGTGAGCACATGATACCAATTGATATTTTTTACCCCAAAACTATAATTTTACTTTTATAGTGTATGGGAAGTTTAACATACTGATAATGGACAGTTGAGCTTAGAAATAGAGTATTCTTGCCCTATCACCAATGTAATATTTTTGTTATATAGAAAAGAGAGTTAAATATCTGAGTTTCAGCTTTTTTTCATTCATTTTATTTTTTTTAATTTTGTTTTATTGCTTAAAGTATTATAAAGAGTGTTAGATAATTCTCCATTTTTTCCTTGACCTTCCCCTCTCCTCCCCTATCCCCCAGTGTCTTGTGTCCACTGATTATGCTTATATGCATGCATACTAGTCCTTCAGTTGCTCTCAGTTTTTTCTAGCCCAGACCTGATGTATAATAAATATTCAGTAAATTCTATGGAAAAAAACAATCTATATCTATATCTATATCTATATCTATATCTATATCTATATCTATATCGTATATACACTTTAACAGCTGATAGCTGTTAAGTGAAAATGAAGTGTATTTTTAATAAACAGTACTTTTGTAATTATATTTATAGTGTATGTACATTTTTGGGACATCTGTATATATATATTCTTTAACTACTAAACTTATTAAATAACTGAGCCTTGTTTTTAACTACTGGAATGTAAGTTCAATGTATACAAACCCTACATTAAGATCTGCATGTGAAAGAAAAATGACCAGTACATTAACATATTCTAAATGAAAAATACATGTATTTGTGCTCTTTGCAGAAGCCCCATTTAATAAGAACACAAAGAGATACTACAATTGCAGGCCAATTTCAGAGTTAAAGTCATGTCCAATGCATCACAGGTCAGGGTAAAAAAAAATAATTGCAAGATGATTCAGATCAGAAAGAATGAGCAGCTTCTACAGTTTCCTGATTCTCCACCCTGGTGTCTTTTTCTATATATCTTCACTAAGCATAACTCAGTTTACTTACCTTCAGTTTCTAGGATCCTGAAAGTTGAGTGGAGAAAAAAAATAAAAGCAAGATTTTCATAACACAAATAGGAACCTGGAACTCTCTATTTATGCCTTCTTTTAGGATCTCTCAGGAGCACCATCTTCCGTCTCCGGAGGACTGCATTTTATTCCTCTCCCAGAAAAGAGATGGCCTCAAGCTGGTTCTGGTACATAGTCCTCAGGGAGAAGCACTCTTGCTTTCTCATACTCTACAATTTAATCGGTTGCTCCTCTGGGTAGCATCCTCAGACACTCAAATTAACACATGCAACTAAATTCCGAGTTTCCTTTGCATGTCAGAGACTCGTGCTACTGCAGTACATGGAGACATTTGCAAATATAAGCTTTCAGTGCCACATGTGGAAGAATTGCATGCTTCTTAGAAGGCTGCTAAAACTGCATTCTGTCATCTTATTTATTTTGAAATGTTTAGGCTCCTGACTTTAGTCGCATAGCCAGCATCAGAGGGGTCCAAAAATGCTACCAGCTACTGTAAAGATCCCTTTCATGCTTTGAAACACATTTTAAAGGTTTTAATGTAGGTTACAGTTGGAGGAAAAAGGAGATAGATACACATTCCACTATACTAATGGGATTTAAAAAGATAAAGTTTACACACACACACACACACACACACACACACACACACACACACACACTAGGGGCCAGGTGCACAAAAATTTGTGCACTCGGGGGTTGGAGGGGTCTCCTCAGCCTGGCCTGTGCCCTCTCACAGTCAGGGACCCCTTGGGGGATGCCCACCTGCTGGCATGCCTGGCCAGCCTGGGTGAGGGTTTGATGGCTGTTTGCAGGCTGGCCAAGCCCCACTAGTGGGGAACCTCACCCCATGGGGGTGTGACCAGCTTGGGTGAGGGGCTCAGGGCCATTTTCAGGCTTCCCACAGCCCCTTCAGGGTTCGGGAACCTACTGGGGTGCCTAGCCAGCCTGGGTGAGGGAATTGAGGGCTGTTTGCAGGCTGGCCACAGCTCCCATTGACCCAAGGTCCCAGCAAGGCTGGCTGGAAGCAGGTTTCTGGGGTTTATTTATCTTCTATAATTGAAACTTTGTTGCCTTGAGCAGAGGCCAAAGCCAGCCTAGGCAGGCAGTTTCCTCTATCCCTGGCCTCCTGTTTGCACCAGCTCTGTGGCTGCCGGCCACCATCTTGGCTGGGTTAATTTGCATATAGTTGCTCTGATTGACTGATGGGTGTGGCCTGGATGGTGGGCGTGACTTAGGTGTAATGAAGTGAGGGTTGCTTTGCATATTACTCTTTTATTAGAGTGTGTATATATACTAGGGGCCCAGTGCACAAAAAATTGTGCACTCAGGGGTGGGGGTCCCTCAGCCCAGCCTGTGCCCTCTTGCAGTCTGGGACACCTGGGGGGGTATGTCCACCTGCTGGCATGCCTGCCTAGCCTGGGTGAGGGGCTGAGGGCCATTTTCAGGCTGCCCACAGCCCCTTCAGGGTTCATGCACTGGGGGGTGGGAGGGCTGGTGAGTGCAGGCCTGGACGTTTGCCACTGGAGGGCCCACGATTGCACATGCCTGGTGGGACCCCATTGCTGAGGGGACACACCTGACACAGAGCTGGGTGGCAAGCCAGGGCAGATGCTGGTGCAGGATCCCTCGGTGAGGCCCTGCTGCTGAGTGAACACACCTGGGGTGGAGCCGGGCAGCGAACTGACTTTGTATGCTCCGCACTGTGCAGCAGACACTCCCTCACACCCTGCGGAGGCCCCCGGGGGGGTGGACGAAGGCAGCGAACCCTGGACAGGTGCTCCTGCACACCCCCCGAGGAGGCCCCCGGAGCGAAGCCACGTAGCAGACCCAGGACAGCTGCTCCTGCACGTCCCACAGAGGCCCCCATGCTCCCGCATGCCCTGCGGAGGCCCCCAGTGGACAGAGCCAGGCAGTGGACCCGGGACAGTTGCTCCTGGATGCCCTGAGGAGACCCCAGGCTGGACACCCCTCCCACTGAGCTGACATACCTGGCACAGCTGTGCCGGCCATGGAGGCTCCCAGTGCAGAGCCGCCCTGCCAGCCTCCATCTTGGCTGGGTTAATTTGCATACAGCCGCTCTGATTGGCTGGTGGGCGTGGCTGTGAGCAGAGGCTCAGCCAGCCTAGGCAGGCAGTTGCAACAGAAGCCTCCGGTTTGCTCTAGCTCCATAGCTGCTGGCCTCCATCTTGGCTGGGTTAATTTGCATACAGCCACTCTGATTGGCTGGGAGGCGTGGCTTGGCTGGTGGGCGTGTCTCGGGTGTCTCAGGTGACGGTCAATTTGCATATCACTCTTTTATTTTGTATATATGTATATATATAGCATCTGGTACAACATTTCTGTCTCTTCAATGATTACTGTTGTTGTGCTCTTCTGTTTTCTGTAGAGTGAATTAAAAGGAGCAATGATGAGTACAAAGAAATAATAACATAAAATAAAAAATAAAATTGACTCCATGCAAATGAAAAAGATTTGTGGAGAAAGGAATGCTTTCTCATTAACTTCTTTCAAATGGAGCCTCTCAAATAACCCTGATGTGCTCGTATTTAACAAAGACTTCCTGAAAGCTACTTTCACCTATATCAGCGTAGGTTCCCTATGAATATAATGACAATCAGCTGGCCTCGATTGGATGATCAATGTCAGACAAATGGCCAAATTGGCCAGTTAGTTACCTAGACATGTTTGTAATTACTGGATGAGAGAAGCTGTATGCTATTACACGAGTGTGAATATTGTCTGGACAGAGAGCCACAAAATGGCCCCTACATTTCAAATGCTTTATATCCAAAGATACTGAGACTAAAAATGATGGTTTATTGAATAGCTTCTCCCAGTGGTTTTGGATATTAAAAAAGACAAATATTTATTTTCCCACCTATCCTTGGAAAACAAATTAAGGGAATCAAAGCATAGCAGAGGAAAAGAGATTGAGGAAGAAGCGTGAAAAATTAGGTGACAATAGAAATTGGTCTCTACATCTGGTTTTCAGAAGGGGACTCGGACAAAGAATGGGAGGCCCAGGTTGAGGCTGTAGGCTCTTCTTATTCTGATACTTTCCAATCCGGGGACTCTGCACCTTGGTTATCTAATCTCTGAAGATTTTTGTTTGTTTTTATCAAAAGGGTTTGATAGATAATAGTTTCAGATACATATTTTCTTCTGGATATAGTTATGTTTTGGGATAAATAAGTTTTGGTAGATAGTATTTTAAATACCAGAGGGCTATAAATTATTACTAGTTTAAAGCTCATTTCCAGTAATATCCTATACAGATAGATTAATTATTACTTAAGACCTTCAATACATTTAGTCTCTCTTATAGAGATGTTTCTAGCCCATTATCTGAAATACTTGGGTCAAATTTTTAGGAAAGTAATTTTCTAGATTTTAGAAAAGTTACATGGTCATATTCTTGATATTAGGTAACAATATTATTGGGGTATTGATGAGTCCCTCATAGTCAAATAGATTGACATTATTTCAATAAACATAGAATATTTAACTTTGCAAATACCCTCATAGCAGTCTATGTACGGTTTTGTCATTGCTTTAGGTCAGCTTGTGCAGCCCAAAGCTTCAGATTTCAAAGTTCCACAGATTTCAGAAGAATGCATAAGGGATTGTAACTCTGCAACTAAAATAATGGTAGAAATTCATGGGCCTTGGTTTTCTTTTCTGTAAATTGAGGATGATGAACTGGTTGGGATTTTTCCCTTAAATATGCTTTAATATTTCAGTTTCTCTAAGCTGACCTTCCATAGCTGTTTTATAGGCAAGAGAGGTTCCTGAATGCTAGTACATCAGCCAAAAAGTGAGAGAAAGTTTAATGAAAGCCTTCATCTCGCCATAGGACCTAAAGAAGAAAAGACTACAAAGGGATCCTCTTTGCTCCACCGTTTCATTCCTGGCTGCCTCCCTCCCTGTCCCCGAACCCCTGACCAACAATTGACCTTTACACTCTTTTTATGATCTTGCCTTTTATAAAATGTTACACAGTTAAAATCTTATAAATATATGTAGCCTCCTCAGGATGCCTCCTTTCACTGAGCGATATGCATTTAAGGTTCTTCCATGTCTTTTCACAGCTTGATAGCCCAGTCTATAAACAAACAATATTATATTGTATGAATGTACCACAATGTATCCACTCATGTTAGTTGCTTCAAGTTTTTGCAATTATACATAAAGCTGCTATAAACATTCATGTGCATATCTTTGTGTGGACATAAGTTTTCAACTCATTTGGGTAAAATATCTAGCAGTCAAACAGCTGGGTCACATGATAAGGCTGTTTAGTTTTGTAATAAACTGTAAAACTCTTCTCCAAAGTGTCTGTACTATTTTGCATTTCCATCACCAATAAATGAGTGTCCTTATTGCTCTCCATGCTTGCCAGCATTTGATGTTGTCAATGTTTTGAATTTTAGCCATTCTAATGGGTGTATAGTAATATTTCTTGACTGTTTTAACTTTGCATTTTCCTACTAACAAATGATATTGAACATAATTTCATAAGATTATTGCCATTTGTATATCCTCTTTGGTGATGTGTCCAGATCTTTTGATCACGTTTCAACTTAGTTATTTATTTTCTTATAGTTGAGTTTTAAGAGCTCTTTGTATATTTAAAATAAAAGTCCTTTTATCAGTTAAGTATTTTGCAGATATTTTATGCTAGCCTATACCTTATCTTTTTATTCTCTTAACTTACTAAGAAATCATATATATATTTTCTGGATACTTGATGGATTCTGTCAACTTTTACTGTGTCTATTGTTCTAGGAAAACTCTTGTATAATTTTCAAATTCCTAATTTTAACCAATTTCTTTTTTATTTTTACCTTCCCTATCTTTCTAGAGCTTCTATTAATGAGTTTTTCGTGTTCTTGGATTTACCTTATATACTCTACTTCTCCAAGTTACCATATTTAATATTTAATTATTTTGTTCTGCATTCTTAAATCTAGCTCCTGAGACTTTTATTAATTTTTATTTCATCTCCATATTGCTTAATTTCAAATAATCTTTGTGTTACCTAATTGCTTCTTATTATTAACTAGAGGCCTGGTGCACAAAAATTTGTGCTCTGCCGGGGGGGAAAGGGTCCCTCAGCCTGGCCTGTGCCTTCTTGCAGTCTGAGACCCCTCAGGTGATGTCCACCTGCTGGCTTAGGCCTACTCCCTGGGGGATTGAGCCTAAGCTGGCAGTCAGAGATCCCTCTGGTAGCCCGGGAGCCCTTGGGGGATGCCCACTTGCCAGAAGGGAGCAGGCCTAAGCTGGAGTCAGACATCCTTAGTGCTGCTGAGGAGGTGAGAGAGGCTCTCACCACCACCACTGTGCTAGCAGCCATCAGCCTGGCTTGTGGCTGAGCAGAGCTCCCCCTGTGGGAGCTTACTGTCCACCAGGAGGCAGCTCCTGCATTAACCATCTTCTCCCTGGTGGTCAGTGTGTGTCATAGTGACCAGTCATTCCCAGTCATTAGGGTCAATTTGCATATTACCCTTTTATTATATAGGATAGAGGCCTGGTGCATGGGTGGGGGCCAGCTGGTTTGCCCTGAAGAGTGTCCCAAATCAAGATGGGATATCTGCTGGAGTGCCTGGCTATCCTGGGTGAGGGGTTGAGGCTGTTTTCCAGCTGGCCACACCTCCCGGCGACCCAATTGAAATTGTAGCCTTGAGCGGAGCCCAGGGCAGGCAAGAAGCTTGGCCTCTGCTATTACTGGGGGCAACCTATGCCTCCTGCTCACTCCAGCTCCGTGGCTGCCACCATCTTAATTTGGCTAATTTGCATACTCGCTCCTGATTGGCTGGTGAGTGTGGCTTGTGGGTATAGTGGAGTGGCGGAGTGATGGTTAATTTGCATGTTTCTCTTGTATTAGTGTAGATACTCTGTCCTATATCAAGGATGTAATATGACTACTTTATTAAGAGTATTATTTATGGACTTGTCTTCATTTTTAAGTTTTATTTTCTGCTCTAAATAAAATCTTCTGCACTCAGTTAATTTTTAAAATTTCTTTTGGATATGTTATTTTTGTATTGGTTTGTTTAATCACAGCCCTGATAATCCTTTGCTGTAACTCCCTATTTTGTGGTGAAGGACCGAGAATTTAGTAAGGATTTCTATGAACTTGGTGAGATTTGTTCTCTGGTCAGTCACTTTGTAGGTTGCTGAGAAAGAAGCCTCTCCAATTAGGTGAGTGAATACTCAAATGCCAGTATCTGCTTTTCTTTTCTTTTGAGACAGTTTTTACTGAAAATAATCCCAAAACTCTTTAATTGTGGAATATCAGTCTGATTAGTATTTTAGGAGACAAATAGGTAAGTGTTTTCCATGAGTTTTAGCATTCAATATGTATTATTTTACATAATTCCTCTAATATATATATATACACACACACACACTAGGGGCCCGATGCACAAAAATTTGTGCACTCTAGGGGGTCCCTCAGCGCAGCCTGTGCCCTCTCGCAGTCTGGGGCCTCTTGGGGGGTGTTAACCTGTTAGCATGCCCAGCCAGCCTGGGTGAGGGGCTGATGACTGTTTTCAGGCTGGCAAAGCCCCTCAGTGGGGAACCTCACCCCATGGGGGTGTGGCCAGCCTGGGTGAGGGGCTCAGGGACATTTTCAGGCTGCCCACAGTCCCTTCAGGGTTCGAGAACCTACTGGGGTGCCTGGCCAGCCTGGGTGAGGGACTGAGGGCCGTTTTCAGGCTGCCTACAGCTCCTATTGACCCAACGTCCCAGTGAGGCTGGCTGGAATCAGGTTTCTGGAGTTTATTTATCTTCTATAATTGAAACTTTGCCTTGAGCAGCCTAGGCAGGCAGTTTCCTCCATTGCTGGTACAATGGAAGACTCCTGTTTGCTCTAGCTCCAAGGCTGCCAGCCACCATCTTGGCTGGGTTAATTTGCATACAGCCCCTCTGTTTGGCTCATGGGTATGGCTTGGCTGGTGGGCGTGGCTTAGGTGTAATAGAGTGAGGGTAAATTTGTATATTACTCTTTTATTAGATTAGATATATATATATAACACTTTAGTCTTTTTATTCTTTGTACCTAATGACATAAATATGAATCATATTTATCTCATTTATTATTGTTTTTTGTTCCTTTTTGCCAGGAAAAAAAGGCGTGGTATCTGGATACTTTCATTAGGAAATCTCACACTGACGTTCACCTTTTCTACCATGCTCAGTCCCACATTGAGTTTTTCCAGAGTTGTTCTATGCAGATCATTTTTCTTCTCATTGGTTTTACCTCCTGTAAATGCCTGGAATTCATATTTACCTATCTTGTTTTGTCTTTAGAGAATACTATGTAAGATTTCTATCTTTATAAAATTGGTTTTAATAAACACCACTACCATTTCCTCTCAGTGTATCTGCATGTACAACCGCAAGTTTAATGGATTATAAAAAGTATCAGAAATAAAACTTTTCAATCTGCTGAGTTTACATGTAAATTGACACTTTAATATCCCTTAATTTTGTATTGTATTATTAAATTAAGCACAGACATGGGCATAGATAATGATACAGATTGATGAATTGGTACACAATCAGTAAAAGCTTATGAGCAAAAAAGAGAACACCACCAGCATCCCCCCAAAAAGCATAGGTTCTGATTCAGAAGGCTGGGCAGGAGCTTGAGATTCTGCATTTCTTTAAACTACTGATGTGCTGAGGGTACAGGACCAGGAACCACACTCTCAGTAGAAAAGCTTTAGGACACCAGTTACCACTGCACAGGAGTTCTTGACTGGGTTGTTTTGTTTGTTTGTTTGTTTGTTTTCAATTTCCAATGGAGTCATTCTAGAAAATGAATGCATTTTGGTCTCTATTTATTACTCTAGCAGATTTTTCCCTTTTCAAGTAGTGGTCACAAATATGGGGAATAAACACACAGCCTCAAGTATAAAATCTGAGTCTATTTAACACTAAAGCTTTGATAGACGTAGGAAAATTAGTCATTATAGTGTACCATGAGTATCTCCTGGTGGATTTATCATGAACAGATTATTTTTATTATAAGCTTGCTTCCTCACTTCCAAGAATCACCTACCTTTCCCATCCTGGCCCTTAGCTTTTTGATGTGGGGGTAAATCCAACTGAGGCTAGACTTGCTGATTTCCTGCATCCTACTGTCACCTCGCCCAGCCTATATTCTTTGGAAGGAGAATATAGGGGACAACCGGGGGGAGCGGGGGGGATAGCATCCGTGCCAGTAACCAGTGTCCTAGTGCACATTATTGTTAGCCTATAATTAAATCACTGCCCCTTCCTTAGGCAATAATCTATTTTCGTAAATACTCCCAGTTTACAAGAGCCTCAAACCAAGAATTTAACAGCTTAGCCAGAGGAGAAGTCACTGGCACCCTAGCTATAATGTTACTTCCTCATTCTAACTAACTTAAGTAGGACTGCAAAAGCCCACCACTAAAGCCCGGAAGTTAGGAAACAAAGAATTTTGGGAATATATATGAAGAGTAATCTCATTGTATAAGGGGTTCAGGCTTTGTATCTTCAAATCCCCTGAGCCAGCAGTGCTGCTTTGAATAAAGGTTTCTTTTTTCCTGAATCTCTGAGTACTCATTGTGTGTTTTCTGGTCACCTGGAAAATTCTGCAAGACTGTGGCTTTCTCCTTATTAGTTCTGACTTTATTTAAGGGAGCAGTGCACAATGGCATGACAGTTTGCCTATAACAAAACCAAAAGGGGGAGAATGTGTGTTTCCCTAAACTCACTGTGTTCCTTTAGTAGTGTTTGCCACTCAAGCTGGATTGTAGCCTTACAAGTCTCATAATGAAGTCTGGTCAACTCCTACAAGGTTACTGATTCTCACCAGCTCCTCAGGCCACTACTTTGACAACAGTGTCAGGACTTAATTCATGAATGAAAGGTTTCTTATTTCATAAAATTGGCTTTCTGGAATCTATGGAAGACTGTTTCTGCCTAGTTTCTCAAAAGACTGCAAAGTGCTGGATGGTGCTTTTAACACCTGTGATGCGTCTAACTGTTCTCACTGTCAGGACCTCAGTGGATGACTCTGAAGTGGTCTTTCCTCCCTAGGAAAAAGTGTAGTTACTTTACCAATTAGCTCCCTATCACAGAAGCCTCTAGGAAACAATTAAAAATAAAAACTTTATAAACCTCCTCCTGTCCGTGTAAAATCTAGTAATCATAGGAAATTTACTTTCATCAGCTTTCTTTACTCATCTTTCTTCCTTTGGTTGACCTCCTTCCATTTTGTCATGAATTTTAAACATTCTGAAGTACTTCATAAATCTCATCATCATACTAAAACTATATAGTTCTAAATTAAACTATGATTTCTGAGAATACACCAGATATCTTCATGCCTATTTTATACAGCAATTATTTCGAACTATGTTGGTTTTGTAAATTGCCATAATCTAAGGTACAGGTACTCATAGTGTAAAATTCTCAGATGAACCCTCATACTCACCATATTAAACATGACTCTCAGACCAACCACTCAGGTGTGTTGGATATGTAACTCTATTTCTTTAACTCAGCATCAGTTCATGTTGGTACTTCCACCATGCCTGGCAGGAGGAAAATATATTCTGCTATTGCAAAGGTCCCTGCCTCCCCAAGATTAAGTCAGCTCTGACGAGAGGTCATTATATAGTATCAAGGCATTAAAGGGAGCTTGTCTGGTTATTGAGTAACATGTGCCCAAACATTATCTGTGACACACCTACATGGCCCTTACAGCTTCCAGAGCTAACTGCTATGTTCATTCTAAAATTGATCCACACAAATCTTATCAAACTGGCCATCTTTCAGTCTGCCGGTCTGGACCATACAGGCATCCATCATCATTAGGGTACTTAGTACAATATCTGATATTCATATTAACCTAATTAATTACAGTATAGTTATTTTGGTTCTGTAGCAAGAGGATAAATCCCATTCAATTAGCAATTAGAGTAAAGTTATTTGTCATCCTCATGTTAGACACTATTTTAGCACTGGTATCTTTGGCTAATTCCTCATTAATTTCAGAAAATTTGCTCTCTTCTCCTGTTCTTAATAACCCTCTGTTCTAATTCTGGAGTCCTAATTTATTATCCTGTGAATAATTTTACATTTTTATTTCTGGCAAAGATACTTTAGTCTGTTCAGGAAATGTAGTCTGTACTGGAAACTAAGCCAATATTTTTCTTTTTGAGACAGAGTCAATAAATAGAGATGAATTAATTAAATGAAATACACAAAGGAGAAAAAGGCATAAATATAGATTATTTAAAATAAAAGTTTCAAATACATATGTTAGATTTATGTACAAAAATATTAATATTTACTTGCATTCTTGATGTAAAATTAATCTGTTGAATGTTAATACTTTCCACCTTATGTATCTAAGAGATTATAGGAAGTTTAAACCAATTACTTCTCTTTATCCCTATGGACAATTAATTGATTCCTTTTTTTATTCATAAACTCAGAGACAGTCATAAGCACACAGTTTTGTCTGTTTAGGACATTGTTTGGGATTTAAAAGCAAAGTATTCAGAGAAAAATCCACTTTCAGCTACATATAACATATAACAAAACTTAAGGCTCTCAATTTAGAGTAGATGTGGTAAAAGTTGAATTGAAGTCGTATTTGATTATGTGTTGTCTTTATATTCCATATCTGCACTGCGTAATGCAGCGGTCTTTTAATATTTAAATATAAGAAGTTAACTGCAGTTAAACAGAATTGAAAAGGATTTGCACAGTTGTACTATGTACATTCCAAGTGCTCAGTAACCATATATAGCTATTGATCTACTTATTTATATTTTGGAACATGTCCATCATTTTAGAAAAATTCTGGTTGGACAATTCTGGTCCAGATAATAACCCCAATATTCCTGTGAGTTCAGAATATTTTTCATTTTGAAGATTAATTAACTATATCAGAGAATTAAAGAAGCTGCAGGTTATACACTTTTTGAAACTCTGAGACCTAGAATTGGAATTTACTGCAAAGAAAACACTTGAAAAAATATTTTTGGGCACTTATCTACTTTCATACTTTCTTGAATGTTATTGTACTTGTGGAATAACTTACATATGTTTTGTTTTGTGCAAAGCAACAGTTGAAGAGTACATGAAGGTTTCAGAAAGAGTCTCCTATCTCCAATTCCAAGAACAACTCATTTCCAGGTCATAGATAAAAATGGAACCTGTTTGTAGGTCATCCTCTGACTACATTTAAAGTATGTTTTAAAATCAAGACTCATGGACTAAGGACTAAAGCTCTAACTCTAATACAATTTATTTCTGTGTACTTACCATTGTCTCTTTATTTCTTAAAAGATCTGAGTATCTCAATGTATTTTCAGAGAAAAAAGTCTGAGCATTCTGGTACGAATCTGTTGGGTCTTGACGCTGTAGATGATGGGGTTCATGAAAGGTGGGAAAAGGATATAGATGTTGCCCATGAGGACATGGACCATGGGGGAGAGATGCTTGCCAAAACGGTGCACCATTGTTAGGCCAATGATAGGGATGTAGAACACCAGGACAGCACAGATGTGGGAGATGCACGTCTGAAAGGACTTATGCCGCTCCTCCTGAGAGGCAATTGCCAGGACTGATTTGAGAATCATGACATAGGAGAAAAGGATAAGAACAGAATCCAACAATAGTGTGCAAATGACCAACATCAGGGCATAGTAGCTGTTGAATCGGATGTCTGAGCAAGCTAGACGGAGAAGGTCCTGGTGCAGGCAGAAAGAGTGAGAAAGAATGTGGGGACGGCAATAATTTAAGAACTTTAGACGAATGATGGCCGGAGGTATGAGCAAAGTACTCCTGCATAAGATTGCCACCCCAATTATCACGATTTTGTCATTAGTTAGGATGGAGGAGTAGCGTAGTGGGTGGCAAATGGCAATGTAGCGGTCAAAAGCCATAGCAAGGAGGACAGAGGACTCCATGAAGGACAGACCATGGATGAAGTAGGACTGGGCAATGCAGGCATCCAGACTGACTTCCTGGCAGAGCCCCCACAGGATCCCCAGCACTGTGTGCACTGTGGACAGCCCCATGCACAGGTCAGTGAAGGCCAGCATGGCCAGGAAGTAGAACATGGGCTGGTGCAGGCTGGGCTCAGTCCGGATCACATGCAGCACCATGCAATTGCCCAGAAGTATTGTGGCATAGATGGCAGAGAAGGGGATGGAGATCCAGGGATAATGCTGCTCCAGGCCAGAAAATCCAGTGAGATGGAAGGAGGAGAAATTCATAGTAGGGATTACTGAAGCAATCACTCTGAAACTGAAATCTTCCAGGCAGCAAGAGTGTTTATTTCACAGGAGATGATTTCAATTTCAGGTGAGTTAGATGGAATTTTGAAGTCAACTGCGTTATGCTAAAAGTCAACTGACTTGACAAAACATAGCCAAGCAACTCTTCTGTAGAGGCATATTACCTGCTGTGTGGAAGAAAGGGGTCTTTTCCTGATGTCATTTAAGAGTCATTATTCATCCACTGGCAAGGCTCAGAGCTGTCCTTAGAAGCCACATGTAAGAACAAATAGTTTACAGTAGAAAATTAATTTTCAGAGAAGATATGGTGCCTGGGACATTTCCCCAAGGATGCTGGTCAGATGCTGTAACTGTAAAATTGGGAGCTGAGGTTCTCAAAACAATTCTCCTCCTCCTCCCTCCAGTTCATCATGCATTTACAATAATCCTGGAGCTGTAATGTTATAAGTGCATTTAAATAGTAATTTCATACCCATCACTTCCTGCGCTGTGCTGCCTCCAAATATATTTTTCCTCCAAACACTATTTAATGAAGGTGTTTCTGCTTTATTCCGTTCCAGATGACACAGCCAACAATTACTTTTTCTCCTTGGTGATAGACAAGGAAGAATATTTATACACAAGACCTTTGGCGAATGGTTTCCCACAGGAGTGCTGTCCCTCTGAGATGTTAGACTCATTTGTACCTGTGGGCAGAGGGACTTAGGTTGTAGATCCATACCCTCTGGCGTTAGTCCATTGTGTTCTGTACACTCATTCATTAATTCCATCGGTCCATTGAGTATTCCTGTGACATGCTTTTATGGAAAAGACTGAGCAGTTGTTTTTTCTCCCTTAGAATTTTCCATTTTAAAGACCAGAAGGTTAATGTCAAATAGCTGTCTAGAATTTTAAAAGCCTTGTTGCAGTAGAATTGATTGGCTTCTCCTTCACACAATTTTCCTTCTTTAAGTTCTGGCCCTGACAGTCTTCGCAAAAGCCTTAAAGGCTCCTGTAAAGTAGAAGGGTGTTTGAAAGTCCACCCTGGCTTTCCTGTTTGATGTAATCATTTCAATGTGTTAAAGTAGCATCAGATTTTGCCTTGCTTTTGTGATCTATTCCTCATCTTTATTATTATTTCTCACCAGGCAGCTCCTCCGGTTAATCTTCTGAATGGACATTTTGTCCCTGTCAACATTACATAATTTAGCTCACTATTTTAATATATTTCCTCCATCAACTGGAATTTCTTTGCCCTTTAAAGAAAAATTGGTCAGCTTTTAAACATTTATTTTTCAAAATTACCATTTCCCTCCTTTTATGAAACTTTACCACCAATGTTGTCTCTGCCTAAGATGGTTTTTCACAAGGAGGAGACAGTGTTTGAGGTAAAGTTCCTCAGTCTCTGCTTCCTCTTGTAAAACAGTCTTACCTCTCCTTATGCATCTCCTCTAGTTGATTTTTCCTGGGTTTTATCTTTTATAATAAATTCATAATAGTAAGCTAAAAAGAAAAAACAGTCTGAAATTTTCCACTCTGCATCTCATCCATCACTTTTCAAGAAAACCCCTTAGCGAAAGCATGTTCCCATATATTTTATTATTTTGATAACACATATTTATAAACATTGCACAATTATAGAGGTACAAAAATATGATAAGCCATTGTTGGTTTGGCTCAGTGGAAAGAGCGTCAGCCTGCGGACTGCAAGATCCCAGCTTTGATTCTGGTCAAGGGCACATACTCAGGTTGTGGGCTCGATACCCAGTAGGGGCGTGCAGGAGGCAGCAGATCAGTTGTTCCTTCTCATCATTGATGTTTCTATCTCCCTTTCCCTCTCCCTTCTTCCCTAAATCAATAAGAATATATATTAATTAGATAAATACAAATACATTCTAAAAATGCTACATGCATCCTTATTGCCACATGCTATCAGTCTTGTGTCATTGAATAGAAGGTTTAGATGACATATAAAACAGATGCCTCCCTAGGAGTCCTTGCTGACCTTGCATACAACATTCAGAATTCATATAAGACTCCTACAATTCTGTCCCAGACTTATAGAGAAATCCCTGAGACTGAGGACAAAGGAATCAAAGGATGTAGGCATACATTGAAAGCACATATGCTCATTCATACTTCTTCAAACTAACCACACATTTTATGGTGCCTCCACAAAGAGTATCAGCCTTTCAGCAATAGATGATCAACAAATGTTGGAGTTTTTTTAAAGTTCTATTTTAAGATGTAGGATGGGAGTCAGGAGAGGATAGTGTTGATGAGACAAATCAATGAAGATTTCAAGAGAAAAGTGTTCAGATATGTCAGATGCACCATATGCTCCACCTGCACTAACAAAGAGAGAAAAAAAGGCTAACATTTCCCCAATACCATGCTGTGTTATGCCACCTCAAAGTCATGGTACATCCTATACAATAAAAGGGTAATATGCAAATTGACCCTAACAACAGAACAACCGGGAATGTCTGGTCACTATGACACACACTGACCACCATGGCGCAGAGGCTCAATGAGGAGCTGCCCCCTGGTGGTCAGTGTGCTCCCACCGGGGGAGCTCTGCTCATCTACAAGCCAGACTGACAGCTGCCAGTACAGTGGTGGTGATGGGAGCCTCTCCTGCCTCCTCAGCAGTGCCCAATCCCCGGAGTTTGGGCCTAAGCCAGTAGGTGGACATCTCCCGAGGGGTCCCAGATTTCGAGAGGGCACAGGACAGGCCGAGCTAAGGGATGCCCCCCAACCCCCCTGAGTGCACAAATTTTTCTGCACCAGGCCTCTAGTAATAATATATTTTTTAAATTGTAACAATAATGCCTGGCATAAAATAAATAATTAAACAGAATAATCAGCAATGAATTTGAGTCTGGAGAAGTGTTAGGATTCTGGTACTCCCTCTGTGTGCTTTGTCTAGAATTCTGCAATGTTCATCTAGAAAGCACATATGTGATCAAATTAAACACATATTTTTCTGGGGACTTTTTTCTTATTCTTTTCAATTCAAATTGACACAAATGTTCAGGCATCTCTATTTTTACTTCTATCATTGGAAATAATACCCTATGTTATTACTTTTCAAATTAGATAGGTTAATGACCAATAGTCTTTTCTTACCCTAAAGGCATAGAGCAAGAATGTGGGGTCTAAAAATCAGTGTCTTTGTAATTATATTGAATAGAGAACAGTTGTTGTTTTTTTTTAAAGACAGTCCAAGTTTTTGTTTATTCTTCAGTATAATTATTTAAAGACACCCACACAGGAATTGCTTTGAACAATTAATTAATTATATTGCCACTCTTTGAGAGATAATATCTCTAATGGTCCCATCTGTCCACCAGCAGGGGGCAGAAGTAATTCATTGACTCTTCTCCTCCCTCCCTGACCCCTCCCCCTTTCTTCAAAGAAGCATAAAGCAGGTTTGCTTTAAACCTGGTTAAGAATAAGTGAGGCCAAGCATCTTAGCTCTTAGCATGGCTAAACAACTAAGAATCTTCTGTAAGGCTAATCCAAAGAATGTGTGTTCAGAGGTTCTGATATGCAAACACTGGAGATAATTTATTCACCACAAACCCAGAGTAAACTTGAAATTTCAGTTTACAATAAAGTGTTATGATTATTAATTCTTTATTATATATTATTTCTTTGTTTATATATTCTTTATGATATACTTTTCTATTCATATTCTGTAAGTTATCTATAAATGTATTATCATGATTGAAATATTGAAACATTATTATCCATAATTTATAAACATGATAAATGTTATATAACATGACACATATGTTTAACTGTTGACATCTGGTATTAATACATTTTCCTTAGAATTTGTGTGATTTGATTAAAGTATGATATAAGTGCAGGAAGTTTACCTGTTTTATTTCAATATTTTCCTATATCTAAGAGAATGTGAGACAATTTAAATAAAAAATAGGTATAATAAAATGACAAACACTAAATGAAAGGTGAAAACCAAGCAAAAAGTTCAAAGAAGGTGGCAACTAAATCTCTCCTTAATTAAACTAAAATACACATTTAATTTTTTTATTATCTATACTAATAAAAGGATAATATGCTAATTAGAATGGGAGACCTTCCAGATGTCCTTCTGGACAGAGCCATGGTGGCAAGGCTGAAGCACAGGCAGTTAGAGGCGATTAGGCTGGCAAGGGAAGGCAGTTGGGAGCAAGCAGGCCAGCAGTGAGGGACAGTTGGGGATGATCAGGCTGATGGGAGGGGAACTTAGGGGTGATCAGGCAGGAAGGGGGGGCAGTTGGGGGCAATAAAGTTGGCAGGCAGGGTGTTTAGGAGCAACCAGGCGGGTAGACATTTAAGCGATTAGGAGCCAGAGTTCCCAGATTGCGAGAGGTGTGTCAACTGCCAAGGGTAGTCAGACATCCACTGAGGGGTTCCAGATTAAAGAGGTTGCAGGCTGGGCTGAGGTACCCTCGTGCATGAATATCATGCCCTGGGCCACTAGTAAATATTTAAAGTATTATACATATTTAAAATTGTCTGCAATGAATTGCAGAGTACGTCAGTTCTAATAGGTGAAATCTAATTCAGGCCAATAAAATCTAATTATAGAATAGGCCAATAAAATGTAATCCAATAAAATGTTATCTCATTTTCAAGATAAAGAAATTTGTAAGATTTTCTAAGAAATTAAGTACTAAAACCCAGGCAGAGGAAATTTTCTGTCATCACCTTATTTGTTCAAGTAGGTTTTCCATTTCTTGCTCTCTCTTTTCTTCCTCTGGCACCCCCATTATACAAAGGTTGGTATGATTAAAGTTGTCCCAGAAACTCCTTACACTATTATCATTTTTTCCCCTTTTTTGTTGTGCTGATTGAGTGTTTTTTGCTTCTTTATGTTGCAATTATTTGACTATCTGTCTCAGCTATTCTACTGTTGAATCCCTATAACGTATTCTTCATTTCAGTTAGTGTGTTCTTCATTTCTGACTGGTTCCTTGTTATGTCTCCTATGTATTTGTTGGAGTATTTACTAAGTTCATCTACTCTTCCCCTAAATTCATTGAGCATCTTTATAACCAGTATTTTCAACCCTGCACCTGGTAGAATGCTTGTCTCTATTTTGTTTAGTTCTTTTTCTGGAACCAAACATTTAGGACATTTTGTTTTTGTGTTAGTATTTTGTCTCCTCAGTTTGTCCGTCTTCCTATGTTTGTTTCTATGCGTTAAGTAAAACTGCTAAGTCTCCCGGGCTTGGTAGAGTGGCTTTATGTAGTAGAGGTCCTGTAGGGCACAGTGGTGCAACCTGTCTTGTTTTGTCTTTAGAAAATACTATGTAAGATTTCTAGCTTTATAAATTTTGTTTTAATAAACACCACTACCATTTTCTCTCAGTGTATCTGCACGCACAACTACAAGTTTAATGGATTATAAAAAGTATTAGAAATAAAACTTTTCCATCTCCCAAGTTTACATGTAAATTGACACTTTAATATTTCTTAATTTTGTATTGTGTTATTAAGCACAGACATGTGCATAAATAATGATACAGATTGATGAATTGGTACACAATCAGTAAAAGCTTATGAGCAAGAAAGAGAACACCACCAACATCCCCCAAAGAGCACAGGTTCTGATTCAGAAGGGCTGGGCAGGAGCTTGAGATTCGGCATTTCTTTTTTTTTTTTTTTTAATTA